>JAAAYG020056257.1:0-10485 GCA_009936455.2 Tomocerus minor
GATGTAGCATAACAAAATTTCAAGACAGATCTGCACTGTGTAATGTAGGAAAATAGATCATAACACTGTAAATTATTATGCGTTTAGTACTAGATGTAAGTAGAATGTAGAAACGTCAGTATAATAAGATGCAATTACATAGATGGAATGTGTTATGTAATTTTAGACTGTTTTTCTTACCTTGCCTCAGTTTGGCTCACTGAACTTGGGTTGATTTCAAATATCTGGAGACGCTTTTCCTTCCAATAAATACACAGAAGAGCTACGATTTTTTCATGTGCACAAGAAGAGATTGAAAATAGCCGAATCTTGTGCAGATGAGATATTCCAAGACAAATAAACGTTGCTTTTCTAGGGATATGAACTCTATATTATCATGCTCAAGAGAAATGAAACGGAAGGGAAAACGAGCGGCTGTCGCGTGCGGCGCGCTTTTCCCGTCCTAATATTCTCTCTGTGAAATAAATCCTCTAGCTCTTATTGCACTAATGCTGGCTCATTGAGAAACTAATGAATGTTTATTGATTTAGGGACCACCTGGAGTAACTGGGCTGCAAGGAGACAAAGGTCAAGTTGGTTTCCCGGGAATGGAAGGTTTACCTGGTCCGAAGGGTGATAAGGGAGATGCTGGAATTCAGGGTCCTCGTGGCCCTAAGGGAGACCGTGTATGAAAAAAATTTCGTCATTTTCTTAGATATTTTCCTGGTGATTTTTCTATTGTAAAACTCAATTTTCCAACAGGGTAAAATGGGAATGCCTGGCTTTCCTGGCATCCCCGGCATCCCAGGACTACAAGGAATTCAAGGTGCTGCAGGAACTCCCGGGACTGATGGCTGTAATGGAACTGACGTAATCATTGTTACCTACATTAAGAGATAATTCCCAGTTTTAGATTGTCTAAGACGAATTTTCATTGTGGATGTATGTGCGTAGGGCAGCCCCGGGAACGCAGGTGTGCCCGGAACTCCTGGACCAAGAGGATTCCCTGGAAATCCGGGAGAAAAAGGCTTTAAGGGAGATCCAGCTATCGCTCGTCCAGGAGGAAAAGGACAAAAGGGAGAACCTGGGCTGGTGGGACAAAGTGGACCTGTTGGACCGCCAGGACTTCCTGGTTTGGATGGATCGAAAGGAGCCAAAGGAGATGGTGGTCTTCCTGTAAGTCAATTTATTGAAATTAATTCTGTACAAAGCCTTTAATGTCATGTTTTTCTTTATGATTAAAGGGAATTTCCGGACTGCCAGGATTGAAGGGAATGAAGGGAGAGATGGGGGTGGCCTTTGAGGGAATCCGAGGGGACAAGGGTGACAAAGGTGCACGTGGACCCCCTGGACCACCTGGAAACAATTACACCTTTGCTGGATCGAACGAAACCGTCTTTGTTGGGCCTAAAGGAGACATGGGAATGAAGGGTGAACGAGGAGATTTAGGTAGTACGGGAATGTCTGGACCTATTGGATCCCCTGGTTTCCCCGGCATACCTGGAGAAGTCGGAATGAAAGGAGAAAAAGGCCTTCCTGGACCTGTCGGCCCAAGAGTAAGACACTATCACTCTCCTAATGTTTTGACTAAGTGATATATGCATGAATACACAATTGCTTTTTCAGGATACCATAATATACAAAAAATACACAAATTATTTTAACTTTAAACTTAATTAATAACCGACAAGCTCTTTTTTTTTTGCAAATTCATATTTAATAACCTTCATTTCCATGTACTGAGTTTAAATTCTGTATATTACAGGGTAGAGATGGGTATCCTGGACCTGTTGGCCCATCTGGACAAAAGGGAGATCGTGGAGAATCTGGTTTACCGGGTTTGTCTGGTTTGAAAGGACAAAAAGGTGACCCTGGACGTGATGGAGACAAAGGTTTCATCGGATTACCCGGGCCGCAAGGTCCTTCTGGGGTAATTACATCATTACTACATAGCAACTTATAATAAAGGATTTAATTGACTGCAAATGTAAATTAAATCTTTCTTTCAGTGTTTGAAAGGTATTGCTGGATTGCCGGGTCAAGAAGGTCCTAGAGGCTACCCTGGATTGCCGGGCCCGAAAGGAGAAGACGGAGTACCTGGTCTCCCTGGAATTACTGGGCCACCTGGACCGGTCGGTGGTAGAGGCTTACCTGGACGCGATGGACTTGAAGGGTTACCTGGAAATAAAGGGCAAAAGGGTGAAGGCGGACTCACGGGCTTGCCTGGTGAAAGAGGATTCGTCGGACTCCCTGGACCTAGTGGCCCACTTGGCTCACCTGGCCGACCTGGAGAAAAAGGACTCTCAATCATTGGTCCAAAGGGCATGGATGGTCTACCTGGTCGAGATGGAGTACCTGGACAGAAAGGAGAACGTGGATTCCCCGGACCTCAGGGTATACCCGGAGACTCACAAGAAGGAATTCCTGGAATTCGGGGGCCGATAGGTTAGAACACTCCTTTCGCAATGCGTTTTCTATTGTTGATGATACTAGAAATCTAGCAAGCTAGGAAAAATGGTTTCGCAAGTACAGGTTAATAATTGATAAATTCTATTCCAAAAGGACTTCCTTCAATCTATTTTTTGACATTTTGAAAAACCAAGAGTTCCATCTCTTTAGCATGATTTTGCTAATAATCATCTAAATTACATTAACAGTACAAGATAGCTTTGGAAAGTAATCTGCGAGGAAAACTTTTAGATATCACTGTAATGTGGCTACTTTATCACTAATCAATGAATAATTTATATCTTTAAAAGGACCGAAGGGTGCGCCAGGAAGAGATGGTGTTCCCGGTCGCCCTGGAATACCCGGATCGGAAGGTCAAAAGGGAGAACATGGAGGTGCCTGCTCGGATTGTCGGCCTGGTGAACCTGGTATAAAGGGAGACCGTGGATTGGCTGGAGTTCCAGGATTGTCGGGCATAAGAGGCCCACCCGGAGAAAGAGGCTACCCAGGTGAACGAGGGGAAGATGGCTTGCCAGGAATTTCTGGACTCCCTGGAAAAGATGGTGTGCCGGGAGCTCAAGGAGCCCCAGGAGGAAAAGGGGACAAGGGAAATTCAGCTGTTGCCCCTGTCATTGAAGGACCACCTGGATCGAAGGGAGAAAGAGGTGAAGTCGGTCGGCCCGGATTTCCTGGTCCACCTGGACAAGAAGGACAAAAAGGCTTTCCGGGATACGTGGGACTCTCTGGCCAAAAAGGAGACAAGGGTGATCGAGGACCACCGGGTATCGACGGAATTCCTGGCAGCCCTGGAATCCCAGGCTACAAGGGTGACAAAGGAGAAAGTCTTAGAGGCGATCGTGGATTTCCGGGTAGAGATGGATCACCTGGGTTTAAGGGAGGCTCTGGTCCGCAAGGTCCTAAAGGTGAAGAGGCCAAATGCCCTGAAAACATCATGGATTTACAAAAAGGTCCGAAGGGAATGCCTGGGCCACCGGGTCCGGCTGGAGATAAGGGGGACATGGGCATGAAAGGAAATCCGGGATTACCCGGAAGAACGGTAAGCACAAATAATAGAAAAGACAGTCTCCAAAACATAAACTAATTTTAAATAAGTTTTTGTTTGCCCTGAATACTAAAATTTTTCGGGGATGTGAGTATGAGCCTATACATTTGACAGGTCATTTTCCCTTTTCATTTCACCGACCAACCGACCATTCACCCTTACTTTGACATGTGTACTTTGATTAACTAGAAAGGGACTATATCAATAAATACCACTTACATTGACTTCCGAATTCGGTTTTGTTTAACATGCTCCCAAAGATTTAATCCTCAGAACCTCCTGTTATAATTTATATTGAAAGTTTTGAATGATATAAAAAGTTATACTTATTTAGGGAGAACGAGGGTACAAAGGAGAACCTGGACCACCTGGGCCTGTTGGACCTAGAGGATTGCCTGGACCACGAGGAGATAAAGGAAATATGGGACCATTGGGATTTACTGGAGAACCTGGAGAACCTGGCCGTAATGGTGAGCAACAATCCAATGCATTAATCATCTCTTGTTGACTTGACCTTAACAAAAATTTTACTTTTACAGGTCTTTCTGGACGACCTGGATTATCTGGATTAAAGGGTGAACCAGGAATCCCTGGCATTGGACCACCAGGGCCACCCGGCCAGAAAGGAGACAAAGGAGAGACTGGGTTGATTGGTTTGCCTGGCAAACCTGGGCTGCCAGGCATACAAGGAGCGCCTGGATTCCCCGGTGAAAAGGGAGACATCGGAATGAACGGCTTGGATGGACTTCGAGGCGCCAAAGGTGACCCAGGACCACAGGGACCCCCTGGAATCCCAGGGCCGAGAGGACCTCAAGGACCGTCCGGATTGGATGGTAAAATTGGAGCTCCTGGAATTCCTGGAGAACCTGGCTCAGCGGGTCTGCCTGGTTTTCCTGGTAAGTGATTTTTATTGATTCATTACCTACGACGGCGGTTATTGTAAGCAAACATTTGTTGAATGGATTCCGATTCACTTTCAAGTATTTAGTTGACTTGTGCAAAATGTTTGACTCAAGTAGTTGATTAGTAGTGTCAAATTAGAAAGAAAATCCAATGGTAGTGGTGGGCTTAGGATTTTCCAAACCTAACTCGGTGCAATTCCCTGATTGCAAGTTTGAGGAAGGATATGGATAGTCAATACTCATCATATATATGCACTTTATAATTCATATGTATAATGCAACTATCAAGCGTTCTCATTTCGATAAGGTACTTATACTACGACCGCACTACGTAAAATAGTCAATAAATAGTAAGTGCAGCAAAAAGTGTTCATTTGAGAAAATAAGGGAATTGATTCGACTGAAATATTTTCAGGTCCGAAGGGAGAGACTGGACTTGCCGGTTTGGATGGACAAAAAGGTTTTGTTGGACATCGAGGGTTCCCTGGAGCGCCTGGTGTGCCTGGAATGGATGGATTACCTGGAGAGAAAGGAGATAAGGGTGATCGAGGGTTTGATGGTCCACCTGGATTTCCGGGAGTCAAGGGAGAAGGTGGTGCATTTGGACTTCCCGGAGAGAAAGGAGATCGTGGATTGTCTGGACTTCCAGGGCCTGTTGGTCCTCCTGGTTTGACGGGACCGAAGGGAGAAAGAGGAACACCAGGATTAGCGGTAATATAAATTTATTGCAGACTGATTTACACCGAGAGCTACTCTTGTTCTTCGTCGACTCTTGAATTTCCAAATCCGAAATATTCATTCATATATTTCCATTTATGACAGGGATTAAAAGGTGAACCGGGACGTGCCTCAGAGAAGGGAAACAAAGGAGAAAGAGGACCCGAAGGCTTGCGTGGAGCCCCTGGCACACCTGGTATGGATGGACAATCCGGAGAAAAAGGTGATACAGGACTTCCAGGGTTTGGAGCACCGGGATTCCCAGGGCAAAAGGGAGACAGTGGTCCACCTGGACTATCTGGACTTCCCGGACCTCAAGGACCAAAAGGCAACGTTGGGCTTACTGGCTTCCCGGGTTCTAAAGGAGAAAGGGTACTTACAACCAATTCAACATATTAAGCAGGTTACAGGGATTTCATGTTCTTCTGCTCTTAACAGGGTCTCGGTGGTATTCCTGGAGCACCAGGTGAGCCTTGTCTTGATGGAATGCCTGGAGACAAGGGCGAGCGCGGATTCCCTGGAATCGAAGGTCCTCTTGGACCGAAAGGAGACAAAGGGAACCCAGGTCAGGATGGATTCCCTGGGATCAAGGGAGAAACGGGTGGTATTGGCAGCCCTGGATTACCAGGATTCCCCGGTGAGAAAGGTACGAAAGGAGACATTGGCCGAGGAGTTGCTGGACCACCAGGTTTGCCTGGACCACCGGGCCTGTCTGGGCAGAAAGGAGACATCGGACTGAGAGGTTTGGACGGAGGCCCTGGAGACAAGGGAGAGCGGGGTTTGCCAGGTCCTGCTGGTCTTCCTGGCAGGAAAGGAAACGAAGGACCACGAGGAGAAACCGGAGAGCGAGGTGCTCCAGGACCCTCTTCATTGACTGCCAAGGGAGAGAAAGGTCTGCCGGGTCCACCAGGCCCTCCAGGCCGCGACGGAGTTCCGGGTACTAGAGGAGATAAGGGTGAACCTGGATTCCCAGGTTTGCCTGGTACCAAGGGTCAAATTGGACAGCCTGGACCTGTTGGTCCACCTGGAGAAAAAGGAGACAGAGGAGTCCCTGGTCTTCCTGGTTAGTATTTCTCCATCTCCGCATTTCCACTTACCCTGCTTGAAGTATTGGACTGTATAGTAATTGTATCTTCTCAGGTATACCTGGAAATGATGGACGTCTTGGTACCCCTGGATTTGATGGACAACCCGGGTTGGCTGGAGAGAAGGGTGAAAGAGGATATCCTGGTCCACCAGGCATCCCGGCAATCAAAGGAGAACGTGGACACCCTGGCGAATCTGGACTGCCTGGTCTTGTGGGTATGAAGGGTGAGCGGGGAATAGACGGACTCCCAGGTCCACCAGGTCCTCTAGGCCCGAAAGGAGATCGTGGTTTAGATGGACTGCCCGGACTTAAAGGAGTACCGGGTCAACCGGGTCAGAGAGGAGACAGAGGAGAGCCTGGTTATGCTGGACCGAGTGGGCCCAAGGGTAAATTACCAAATAAAAATATGACAAATAGTTTTACATGTTCCTATTCAAAATCGGTTCAAAAACCTGATAGGTGTGCATGTGCATGAATCATCAAAAATTGATATTAAAATGTGATCGTCGATAACACACAGGTGAGCCTGGTGTACCTGGTTTGCCGGGATTGGAAGGGAAAATGGGACCACCTGGTGTACCTGGTGCACCGGGTTTGAATGGACTGAAAGGAGAACCTGGTCGTCCAGGATTGAATGGTCTGCCAGGACCTTCAGGAGTTGCTGGAATGAAAGGAGATCGTGGCTTTGACGGTCCAGCCGGAGCTCCTGGAACATCTGGCCCACCTGGATTGAAAGGAAGACCTGGACAATCCTGTAATGACGTCGGGGACTATTTGTCTGGAATCCTTTTGGTTCGTCACAGCCAGTCCACTGCGGTACCCGAATGTCCTTCCGGCCAAGTTCGACTCTGGGACGGTTACAGTTTACTGTACATCGAAGGTAACGAAAAGGCACATCATCAAGATTTAGGATTTGCAGGGTCGTGCATCCGTCGATTCAGCACAATGCCTTTCCTTTTCTGTGACATTAACGATGTATGCAACTATGCAAGTAGGAATGATAAATCCTACTGGCTATCCACAAATGGAGCCATTCCGATGATGCCCGTATCAGAAGATGCAATTCGTCAGCACATTTCTCGGTGCGTTGTCTGTGAAGCGCCGACGAATGTCATTGCGTTCCATAGTCAAAGTTTAGACATTCCAAACTGCCCTGGTGGATGGTCAAGTTTATGGATAGGTTACAGTTTTGTAATGTACACGGCAGCGGGTGCCCAAGGGGGTGGTCAATCTTTGGCCAGTCCGGGCTCCTGTCTCGAGAGTTTCAGGGCAACGCCATTCATCGAGTGTAGTGGCTCCAGAGGAACGTGTCACTACTTTGCGAATAAATATTCCTTCTGGTTGGCCACTATAGAAGATCGGGATCAGTTTGAGAAACCGCAGAGTCAAACGCTCAAGAGTGGCAATCTAAGAACGCGTATTTCCCGATGCCAAGTGTGTATAAAAGTCTCAGGGTGAACAGGTAGGCCTTGACAAAAAAGTTAACCAGTAAAATAATTATTTAGACATTATTGTAAACTTATTTAAGTAACACTTTGTCAAGCTGCTAGATTGTAACTTATAATCGATATACTACTTCATACTAAGTTAATTAATGATAGATATATTATAGTTCGTTGTTTTATATTATTACACTTTACTGCGGATGTAGAGAAAAAATTGTAAATTCCTGTAGAAAAGTATATACCTAGGTTATAATTGATTGGGTACTATTTTATTTAGCGTTTTGTTGTGGTGCTAATGATTTCTTAAATATGGGGCCAAATAATCCTATTGTTCACTATTTCATTATCATTAAAGATAAAAATATCAGCTGTGGAGGAAATTCCTCCGGGGATGTCTCATCATTTAAATGACAAGGTCAAAATAATTAATAGAATAAGATTGGTTCTATCTAAGTCATCCGTTATTTCATTTATAATCTAAAACTCCTTGCTACTGTTATTCCTAAAGGTTCCTGTCAATACACAGTCCGATGTGCGATCTGTCCAATTAGAGTTTTTAACATTACTGAAATAAATTTGATTTTACTTATGATCATTCGGATACAACGTAATAATACTTATAGTTTAGCTCACTAAACGGTTTAGTAAATGTAATTTGTTAAAATGTAATTTTTCACTTTGTAAATAGATTTTAGTGAATAATAATAATGATTGTATAGAAATCTTGAAAGAAAATACCCAAAGAACGAGCTTCAATGTACAGCGATTAGAGATATTATGCATTAATTTTCTAAATGTAAACACATAATTATCCGTGTAAAATGTTAACCTCTGGTTTGACTGCTCCATGAATATTCTGAATATCTCTGCTTTACCTAATGTCATTTTTACGTAAAAATATCTAAACAAACCTATTTGCCATTAGCGCATTGCACGAATGACTCCTTGATAAATTGATTCCAAAAACTTTATATGATTTCCTGTGTGTAGATCTGCTTACATCGATATTCAATATTTGTAACAGTGAGTAAAATATTTAAAAATTGAAAAAAGCATTTCCGAAGGAGCTTTTTAGATGTATTCAGAACAAACAGTCTGTAGATTTTAGATCGCATCTAAAATCGAAACTGACACACAAGTGCCTTTTCAGTAGTTTGTATAATTCTATATGTGATATAAAATTTTGAAAAGTATGATCACCACAACGCAACGCTGCAAATCCTGTTTTTGAATGGGACTTAGGTGTAGTTTGATATTTAAACGTTCAAAGTTTGAGCAATAATTTAATGTTGTCCTTATATATCACTGCCAATTAATTAGGGAATATCCCATAAATACCTTCACAATAATTTCACTTGCGTAGATAGTAATTGTGCCTCACTGGGATCTAAATATAAATACTTTTAAGATATTATTATTACCACCTTATAGCTAAATAGGGTATCAACAGAAATACTGGTTAACACTAATAAAAGCTGAATAAATTGTACTGGTAAAAAAGTAATAATATATATGCATAGAATACAGTAGCTACTAGGCGCTTTCCCGAAATACTGAAACCTTCACTGCCATTTTACGATTATTACTTTGTATAACTTTTATAAAATCTTGAACTGTTTCTCGTTTTTTCCCAAACATGCTTGTGAACCTATCCGTAGCATTATTTAAATAGGGACCTACATAGTTTATATACGATACAATATTATTATAATCAGCTATCAAAAATTTCGCACTAACAAATATACAGGTTAAGATCGTCCTGTACCATTTATAATAAATGAATAAAGTATAAAAATTAGCTAAACATATTTTTTTAATTGTGATAAAAAATTAAAAAATATTACATAGTTCAAGCTTAACTTCTTTTTCATGAAATACCGGTTTATTACGACATTAGGTTTAGATGGCATAAAATCGTTATCATAGACTTCTGGAATGGTATCGAGCATATCGTGAAAAATACATATCAGCGTAACACAATATTTGCTTACTTGCGACTTTCCCCATATTTTCCACGTAAATATCCAGTTTGAATTTCGAAATAGGTTTCGTATATAAATGATGCTGAAATTCAAAGCCCTTCAAACCCGACACTAGAGTTAATACTATTTCAATAATATTGTAATTCCAAGTTTTCGAAAAACTCACTTTTCATAATTCCCATTTCTCCATAAACCCTGAAAATTGCACTACACCAAGTTTTACATGTGAAAATTCCTGGTTAATCTTAGAGTCTTTATAATATGAATCATATTTTTGATGATTTAGATGAAACAAGTGATATCGGTTACGGGTTTTGACCGAATTTTGTCATATTTTCATTTTAATTAGTTGAAATTTTTTTATGACATATATATTATTATCTAAAATAAAATGTGATTTATATAGATTGACTATCTCGGATTTGTTAATGGCCAAGTGAGTACTTCCGAAAAACTGTAGGTAGAATGCTGTAAAAATAGCATATCATCATATGTATTTAATTGACAACATAATCCACCCCAATTTGGAAAAAATCATCCTCAACATAATCAGGGGGTATTGCTCCATTGCATTCACTCAGGATTCTTATATGAATCCACAGTTAATTATATATGGTTATTAGAAGGAGCTTGATCAATATTATACTCAAGTCATAGCATAGTCATACTAATAAGTCGGCCACATTTTCCCGTTTCGCGTAGAAGTGAACAAGTTCCATTCCAGAAATACGAAATAAATTCTTGTTAATTCATTTTTACATTTTTTTTACTGCGAATGCGATAGATGTAGTCATTTGATTTGTCTATATTAAATACTTAATTATTGAAGAGTTAAACAATTTAAAAACTCAATGAATTTAGG
>JAAAYG020056268.1:0-10484 GCA_009936455.2 Tomocerus minor
AAAACGCCAATTCCAGTCCAAAAAGCCACGAGCACAAAAACAATATGACCTACCTACTCGACCGTCACCAACCAACCTCGTAAAGGGCTACTATATCCACCGTAATTAAGGTGTATTTTCTATTAGGATCTAGTGTAACATTATCAAGCAGTAACAATAGATGGGTAGTGTCGATTATCATGTCCGGTACAAATAAACTTAATGGCTGTAGGTAATTGTCAAATAATTTACCTGTGTGTCTATTATATTGTTGTCTATCATCTACATATTGGCCTAATACTGGTGAAAGTATCATATTTTTTGTGAATCTTTAAAAGTCCCGAAAATTTTGCTGGAGATGGATTTTGTGGGATTAATTGTGAACTGACATTTGAAATTCCGATTTGTTTCTCATAGCATTTAATTTTATCTTTGAAATCATCAACTTCACGCAAAAAATGTGCTTCTATTGATGGGTGATATATATTAGTATCCTCTAAATGTTCAGTGACTGCTTTGTTGTAATGTAAATAGAAGATACAAATCCCTGCTCCTTTGTCTGAATTTTTAATTCCTATTAGGTTTGTTTCAAGAAAGTTTTTAAATGAATTTAATAGATTAATTGGTATCAATTCCTTAAATACAGTATTTGATTTAACCTGGTTTAAAAAAAGGGTGGTAAAATCTGCCTTTGGGAATAATTCATTTTCTACATTACTATGAGTCGAGTTTGAATATTTAGAGATGGATTTTGAATGTTTCTTATTTTCCATTTATCTAGGCCCTTATTGTGGGGTTGAATTTTCCTTTGCGTGTCAAAGTCTATTTTCCATGCAATTTTCCTAATGGATTCTGCAAAGGAATCTTCAATATTCTTAAAATTATGGTACGAATTTAAACTGAATTTAAGACCTAATGAAAGAATACATTTAAATTCGAATGGAATAGCTAGCTGTGTTAGATTATGTATAACGTCATCAGAATGTTTAACGCTATTATAAAGTTTAAATAATTTGTTGTTGTGTCTCCCTTATTTTTGGATTAAAATACAGTGGCCATATTTGAGAATCTTCGGTTCCTTTTTGTTGTTGGTGGTTTATCTTCAATGGCAATTTCCTAATCCAATCTACCCAATTTCTGACTTAGTGTGTATACGGAAGTAGTTTTATCCGTGTTCTTCTCGGAAGGCTTGGGAGTGGCAGGAACTTCATTTTCTTTATATCTTCTCCAGTTGAATACACGTTTTTCTTTTTTCTGATTATAATAGTGTATTGGTTTTGAATCGTTGACTTTTCTTAGATATTTTTTATTTGTGAAACTTCTAGTTGTAGTTTTGGTTGATATTTGTTTCCTTGTGTTATCTGATGTGGATGGTTTAAGTTCAGAGTTGTTTCTTTGTTCAGATCTTTTTTTCACTCTGGATAAACTATCTTCACCCTTTTCTAGAAAGTCTTTATAGTTGGCCATCACTTGCTTATTGTCAAAATTTTCTAATCCTTCTTCTATGTTTTTGGAAATTCGTTGAGCATAAAAGTTCATCATCACAGTGGGAGGTTCTGTGTTTTTTGTTCTCCAAATTGGCTGATTGTGTTTGATTTTAGATACTTTTTTGCTCCAATTGATATCTTTGGTGTTGTATTGTTGTGCGAATTCCATTTTTGGTTTAAAATATAGGATGGCAAAGTGTTTACGGATATGGGTAATAACTTCTTTTGTAGTTTGGTTTCCAGAAGAAATGTAGTGGAAGATAATATGTAGAATACGCAGAATAATTAATTCCGAAGTGAACATTGAACTATTAATAGCTGTTTCTTCTACTTGCAGCGCAAAACTTTCTTTCTGTGCAGTGAATTGTAGTAAGGATTTTTCGGGGATGAGCTGGAAACATGGAATTCGAAGATTTATATTTGGGTTCACAATATAACTTCTGTTTACCATTGCTTCAGTCGCCTTGTATTGGAAATATCTCGATTGAAATAAAAACATGATGTAGTTAATAATGCCTCTGCGTTCTGTTCCTTTTATTTCTATTTCAGATTCTATAGCTGCCCAATCTTCTAATTCTTCTTGTTTGGGTATTTTTGGTGCTAGTTCCAATTCACACATCTTATCAATGTATTCTCTGACTAGAATATCTTTGTCGTAATGGTCCACAAAAGAATGAATTGAAAGTTTTGAGTCAGAATCTAGAATTTGTATCTAGTATTATCAATGAGAACCATTTTAACATTACATTTAAAAGAGATATTCCCTTATAATTTCTTGGGTTTTTTGGGTCTCTCCCTTTTTATGAATGAGACTTACTACAATATTACACCATTCTTTTGGAACTTTTCTACCTCTAAAATCTTATTGAAAAGTGTAAGAGTTGTCGATTGTATCTCCGATGGTAGGTTTTTTAGAAACTCACTTTTAATTCCATCAACGCCCGGGCTTTTCCCGCTTGCCTTTAGGTATTAAAATGGGGACGGGATGATCCTCTGGCCATCAGAATCGAATATTAACTATACTAACTTCCTTATAACTAAATAAATGTGGCTCAGAGACAGCACCTGTCCACCCGCACTCCACTATACTCAATTTAAAGAGAGATGTCCGTGAGTGTTTACATGCTCTCCTTAAGCCACAATCAATGACATGGGCTCTTAAGGTCCTTTCGCACTAACGACGGAACCGATGCGCACTCATAGGTTACGCTTGACTGAATAAATTGTCACAAGTCAGACCAAAAGCGCAAGTTCGTCCGCGGAGGCGGAAAATTTACGCGGCGCAAGCAGTGCGCTCACCGAAATCCGCCATTCTGTCCAGACCAGACAACCTATTGTGGCGTAAGGTCTCCGCGACGGAAAGTTTCCTTCCGCTGGTCTACGCTTTGTGAGTTGAACAAACTTCAACTTTCTCAGGCTCATTACGGTTCATTGTGTTTAATTTAGTACGGTTTGTGGTGGAATTGACATGGTAACATGAATTTCTGACTTCTTGAAAGGAAATATTATGTAATCCTTATTAACCAAGGGAACTCCACCTTGACTTAATTAATAAAAATGTGCATTACAAGTTATTTGGACTAAATTGACGATGGTAAGCAATTTACATTTCAGTTTACATTACGCAGGGCAGCATTTCAGCTGAATACAATAACCAAAATTACATTAAGTATAAAGGTTTACAGTTTTACAGTGTACTTATTCTATTTAGCCTAAATTATTTATTATTTTTTAACAAGTAGTCATCTTTATCATAACTTGTGTTTAGTAAACTTACTATTTGGGGGATCGTCGAAATTTCAAATATCTTTTTAATTTTTACACTGTAAGGTTCTAACAAATACTTTCTCGATCTCCTGGTTACTCTGCTTTCGTTCTTATAATTATTTGGTAACATACACCTAAACCTTTCTGTTGTCAGTATTCCCCTTTTTTAAACCGAATTTTTCAAGTAGACTCCATCTGCGCTGTTCTAACTTTTGTATAAAAAAATTTTCTGATAACCCTGGGTAGGTGTTCGCAGTTTGTGTATGATGTTTGTTGACAATTTTGAGTGTACCTATAAGATTTGGAGGATTATGTGGATCAACAATCAACGCTAGTGTTGAATAAGGAACAACTTTTTCAACAATAGAGAACAACAATTTTACCAACCCGTGCCACGAACCATTATAATTTAAAATTTTGTCAGACTTTTTATTTCTAATTTTCTGTTTTGCAATTATAATTTCCCTCTTTAACTCATTGCGTACTAGCTTCCAATGATTGTCGTTATTTTTGTATAATCTATTTTTTTGGACATTAATTTCTTAATTTTGTCATTCATCCATGGTTTGTCACCCAGTCTTATTATTTTAGTTTTAATCGGAAAACTCATTTCAAAATAATTTTGAAGTTTGTTCGAGAACAAATTAGCTTTTTCATTGACAGTTTCAGCATTATTGACATCTTCCCAGGTCTCACTTCGCAAAAAGTGCAAATATTCTTTTGTCTGCTTCATACAGTGGCCTATACTGAACAATAGATTTTTTCCTCGGTGTTCTTAAACTATTTATTGGTTTACAATATATGGACAAATTCTTAGAATTACCTATCGGTGGTAAAGATTCTATATTACAGTGAATGTGTTTTAAGTTAGTGAGTATTTTGTCAAGTGATGATATAGTTCCATCGTTTTTAAAAAAATTGGGAATTTAACTATTTGTTTGAGACTAGAATCGTTACCAATACTTTTGGTATCAAAATCATTAAAATCCCCAGCTATAATAATGCCTGTATTAGGGTTTTGGATATTTATCCTATCTATAGACTAATACAAAAATTCCCTTAGCTCTGTGTAGTTACAGCGTTCGTAGTTGTCGGTCTTGATTGTCGGGGTCGGATAGTAAATTCCGCATATTGCAATTCCTGATACGTTGATAGGCAATGTATTTGGTCTTACGTAAGCCCAAACCGCCTCAATATTTTTTGGTACTACTATGTCACTGATCACTTTACTGGCGATGTTGCAGTTGATATATATTGATACCCCTCCACCTGCTTTGTCTTCTCTTTTTTTTCCATAGCGAACAAGGTTCTGTCACTACTGCTATATCTATTTGCTTTTCTTCAAATTGCAATTCGAACTCACTTTTTTATTGTTCAATAAGGTAGCATTGGATAAAAACACGCTTGGAAAGTCATATTTAACGTCACTTACAATAGTAACTTGCTTGTAACTCGGAATTCTGGATGATTGTGTTTTTGCTCGATGGGCCCTCTGTATATTTTCTTTAGTCGATTTGTTATTCCAGCTCTGGTTCCTCTTCTCCTTCTAAGACTAATCGGTCTCGAAGTCTTCTGTTTGCCTTCATTATCTGCTGGAATACAACTTCTCCAATCGCCCCCTAGTTGCAGCAAGGATTCTCTCGAGTAATTAATTCGTATAGTTAGTTTTTGATTGTTCGTGTTTAAATTTTTAGTGATGTTTTTTTAATTAAGGTTTGGTAAAGATTCTTGCTAATATTCGTCAATTTAATAAAAATTAGAGAGAGAGAAAAACTGTCAGCAAGGCTGCCCACAAAGCGCGCCAATTATTAATGCAATGTAAAGTAGAAGCAACACAAAAGCTTTTAGACTACCATTCTAACACAATAGGTAATTTTGATTTAGGGAACTTTTTTAGACTACTAATATTAAAATGAACAATAAATTAGCGCTCATTATTTCGGTAACTAGTGGACCGATTGTGTCCATTTTCAAAAGGGTTTGTCGAAGAGCATAATTGGTCCATCTCCATCAATGCGTTTAAGAGTTCGCGCTCACAGACGAATGCATAGAAAGTGTGATTCCATAAGCTCCACTGCCGGCGATCTAACAGAATTTGTGATGATAAACTAAAAAATAATCTTGCCAATACAATCTTTCGGAGCACTAGAATATTTATTCAAGTTAATTGAAAACATCTGCTATAATTTTTGTATAAGAATATCACAAAGATGTATATTGCCACAATAGTTGGTTATTCCACGTACTTACTGAATGTTAGATTTTTAAAGTACAAAGTATATCTAGGTATCTGGTTCTAAAGTGCAGTTCTTGAGGTCTCAGAATTACACCGTTGCGTATCTCCCATTTCCCATTCAACTTTTATACTGAGAAATGTTGGAAGTTTGCAGCGAATGAGAAATCGTTATGGGTTTAAGTGACAAATGTTAAAATGTAGGTAGTTAAAGTTTTACAGATGTGCAGCAACGTAGTAAGGGTGTTACAATTTGACTGTAAGCAATGCATTGATTGTGTAGTTCAAACAGTGGAAACCAACAGTAAATGTCGTTTCTCGGCTGACATAGAAAAATGGACCAACGAACACTTTTAAAGGAAGAAGTGCGTTCACTTCTCGTCGTATAAGTTTATTAGTGGAAGTTGTGTGCCAATTATGTTTGCATTCGCAAGAAAAAAAATTTATTAGCGCACAGCGATTTAACAGGTAGGGAATTACTGCAATTTGAACAATTGAAAGATAAGGACAACATATATAAAGCGGCATGCCAATTACTTCGTACATTTTTATCGTGGCAAAATTAAACATCACATTAGTTATAACTGAAGCTGCAAAAAGAGAAGGAAGTAACCATTTAAAAATAATTGTCACATTTTGATTGATTAACAGGGTTGCGACATAGAATTTCTTGTAAAACTTAAATCCATTCAATGTTTCTGTGGCGGATTCAATGCAACACGGTAGTATAGTATTCGATAAGCTGTCCATCCAATGTGTTGTGATGATAACGTACAGAAAAGCCGCAATTGCGCAAAATATAAGCGTAGTATACAGATGAACAAAGAAACAAAAATGAACTAAATAAATCAAAAAATATAGCAGAAACTGCAGATCTATATGAAATAGCTTCACCCAACAATCAAAAGCGTGTACACCCGTGAATGCCATAAGTATCGGTACCACAGATATTACAACAAACATTATTGGATTAAGGGATCTAAATATAAGCAAAACCATCATGAATATTTTGGATTCCTCTTTGGCTGCCAGATGAGGAAACGTCTCTGCAAAACAATAATTAATTATTTACATTATAATACAACACATTTAATTAGATTGATTCAGTAAGACAAAATATTTCAATTATAAAAACCGTTTTGAATATTTTCAAAAAAATCAATCATGCGTAAAATCGAGTATGCTGCATATTCTACTCAATATGATATGATCTGGTGTTTGGCGTGGCCTTAACGAGCAAGAATACTTTAACCCATTACAATTATTATTAGTATCACGGTACACTATATAATACAAAATCAGATTTAGAAAAAAGTTTAGGGGCGGTTGGTAAAAAAATGAGGTTTGTAAATGGATTATATTAATTTATTTTTTGATTTCTTTCACAGTACCCATTGTACAGGCAGATATAGTGAAGGACATCAGAATTGTTTGATTAATAGTGTAGCTTCCAAATATCGAAATGCCAAGCCATTGCTGTAATTTTTTTCAATCACCCGTGCAATAAATACGGAATAGTATGTTTGTTATGCTTATAGGTAATGAAAAAAAAACTTACTTGGGAACATTTCCTGATACTGCAGACAGTTGTTGACCAAAAAGCATATTTCTTTGTCGTAGTGAAAGAAAGTTACGTAAGTTACAGTAACAAACACGCAACAGAGCAAGGTCGTAATTAAGAATCCAAACTGCAAGATGTTTATGAAACTTTGTTGCATATAATTTTGCACCAATAATGTGAATGGCACGTAAATGCTAGCCAAAGTAGTTAAAAGTAAGCCAATTAAGGTCAGTATTCTCTTCTTTTTCTGTCGAGTGGGTGTGAGTATTCGTCTTTTGCTGTCGTAATCCAAAATTCCACATTGTAGAAAGTCGCAGAATTTGAAATAATCGGCAAGTAAAATATTTGTCTGTTTGTTATTCATTTTGAAGTGTATCTTTTATATTATCTTTCTAAAATCTCAATCTCAAATACTTCGGTTATTGCAGAAAAAGCTTGCAAAATCTATCATTTACCGTTAGAATTAATACTGTCGGTTTAAATGATTGTTAATGACTGTGTCTTCCACTAATATATATTTAGTTCCTAGCGCAGCTAACAGTGTTCAAAGAATAGTTTTGTAAATTTTAGTTTGTTTCTGATCAACCTATATAGGAATGACGTGCAAAATTTCAATACGACTGCAATACTGGCCAGTATATTAGTTTGGTAAAGTGTGCAAGGATAAGTTGCGGATGTCATTTGAATAATTTAAAAACTTTTAAAACAAAACACACTGCGACATTCCTAGGCACAAGAAAATGTTATTAAACATTTAAGGAATTATTCAGCGAAGTTAACTTAGAAGTCTTTTCTTTGCTAGCATTTTAGACTTATGAAACTAATTTACTTAAAACTAAAATAAATGCTGTGCATGTTTCCTAAGCTAGTTATATTATAGACTACTATAAAACTTAAATTACAAATTCGCTGCGTTAGGACGGTAACTTAGCCGATTTATCACATTATGTCGAATTTTTATATGGTAAATTATGTTATGTTCTACCAAATCCCGAGGTTGGGAAATAACCAATCAAGTTACTTACTATAGTTGGAATAAAAGCATTTTCCGGTTTTTGGTGACGTGGATCGGTCGAGTCGAAAATGCTACCAGGCTTAGACATTTAATTCGTCTAAAATTCGTCAGAATAATGGAACCGCTATTTCTAAATGTTTTCATTAGAGTATATATTTAATTATTTTGCGTTGCGTCCAGAGGATTTCTTTTTTTATTATTAGTAACGTATACTCACTCTAACTGTTTCATATATAGGTATAAACCTCCTAAAGTTATATATCTAAGGTATAACAAAGTTTGTGTTTCCTTAATCATCTAAGTTGGAATAATGTGTAAAAGTTAAAGTCGACTGTAATGGAATGTAGGTACTCAACATACTTGATAAATTGTAGAAAAAAATATCCCTGGACTTTGGAATAATTTATTGAAACCGTGCAGCACTCAGCTACCCATATATCTACCCACTCCCAATAAATATCCGGAAAACACGGTTGGGAAATCACAACTGCAAGAGCGTTGCAAAGAAATTTATTTATATGCGATGCGGATGTCATTTGAATAATTGAATAAGGTTTAAAGCCAAAAACACTGGGACAGTCCTGGAAATAAGAAAGGGTTATTACAGATTTAAAGGAATATTCTGGGCGAGTTATTTTGTGTCTCTTCCATAGTATTTTAAACTTTTTATGTTTTATAAATTTTACGTTTAAAGCTAATTTTTCCAGACGTTTCCTCGATTATTTTTGGTTTTTGAGAGCGTACACAAACAGCAACGATAATCATTTTAATACGGAGATTCTGTCAGAATTTTGTCATTTTTTTATCTAGAATCTCGAGTATTTTTAGGAGTGCATAATTACTCCTGAAAATACTATTAGCCTATGATTACCTCTAGTAGCTACTCCAATGTTTACTTTAGTGTATTCTCTACATGCGTTCCTAGTTCCTACGCATAGCACGCATTTGATTTGGGCTCTCTAACACAGTATATCAACGTGTGAGTAGGCTTTTAGCAGGCTTAAGAGTGGGCCGTTTTGTTACAATTTTGTAATTTTTATGTCTTTAAAATTAAATTAACAAGTGTTTGCTTAGGTATTAAAAGAGAGACCGGCTCCTAGGATCGTTCTCTGGGCATCAGAATCTTGTATTAACTATATTCTAACTTCCTTATAGCTCAATAAATAAGGCACAAACAATTTTCATGTGGTATGCAACGTATTATTTCACATTTATTTTTAAAATATAAAAAGTTATAACCAGAAATAATATATAAAAATGGAATAATATTATAACAATAATACATTATCATAGCTTTATTGTGGCAATATTATTTCTGATCGACCACTTCAATCAATTTAAAAGGATTTTGATGTATAAAAATGTTAGGTATGAAATTTAATTATTGTTATGGTATGAGAATGCCGTAAATATTTTGGAGCTACCAAGCCTTTGCATTAAAACATCAGACTTAACAAGCATAAATTATATAAGCGCAAACGGTTGAAATAAAAAATATCTATTTTTACCAACGTAAAAGCAACTGTCCATTTGTGCCAATTATTATTAATAACCAGGGAGCGGATAGGTAGGCAAGCATAGTTTTAGCAATTATATTTACTATACTTATATATACTTCACTTTTTTTTATATCAAACAATTTATTAGACCACAATAGATATTTTGATGTACCTTTTTGCTCGTTGACTATTAAAATGGACACAAAGTGAGCGCGCGTTATCTCGTTAACCTGTTGACCAATTGCGCCCATTTTGAATAGGGTTCGTTACGAGCCTATATTCTATGTTATTCATAGTTTGGTCTACCACCGTTAATGCGTTCGAGAGTTATCGTGCTAACGGACGGACATAATTTGTGATTCCAGAAGCTCTCCGAAGGCAAGCTAAAACCATTCAAAAAAGTTCTTACCAACTGATTTGCCATTTTTAAAAGTTTATCAAAACTTTGACTAGGTACTTTCTTTTTAATATGAACCCAAATTCTTTTGCTATACTCCAACCTTAAAGTTAAAATCTATTTTAAATAGTAACTCTTTTTAATAGTTTAGTAACTAAATCGTTTTTCCAGTTCTTCAGTTATTAGCCTGGGACCAAATTTTGGAAACATCGTTAAATCCTTTGAAAAATTTCGATTTTTAAATATTTCACGGTACAAAATGAGCAGGTATCCAGAGAAAGATATCAGAAAATACGAGATCGCAATTTTACGATTCTTCGAAAATTCCAAACCTGCCAATTTATATACAAACCTATAAATAGCTCTGTACATTATGTATTCATGCAGACTCAATCAAGTACTCAGTTATTCATACTGACTTAACTTCAGATGCCTTAGGCAGGTGTCTTAATGGTTACATTAGTTACATAATATCATGCACGGGTTTTTGTTCACAATTTGTAGTTCGTTATTGAATATCTCCCTCATTGTTAAAACCAAGTACAG
>JAAAYG020056279.1:0-10483 GCA_009936455.2 Tomocerus minor
TAGCGGTTGGAGGCTGTATTGGGGGAAATGTATGAAGAAAACAAATGTATTAGATTCTCGTCCTTAACATTAGTTTTCCTATATAGGGTTATCCTTCGTATAATTCAATTCTTAGGTACCTGCTTTATACATGTACCGTATTTACTGAATTAATTTCCCAAAGGGAACAATTCATTCTGACTCTCTGTAATTATTATCAGTAATAGCTGTTCCGTTCATACATTTACTTAAATAATATTTAATGTATCAATACATTTATTTTATAAGAAAAATAATCTTATATTAATAATTGTGTCTTCAAAAAAGATTTTAGAATGCGTAAAAATTGTTTAAAAACCCGAATTGCCCTTACAATTATTAGAAATTGTTTTTTCCATTTATACATGCATTTACTTAAATAGTATATAATATAAATATCGAGTTTTCCACAGTATCAGCAACCTTTTAAATTAAAGCAACTTGATTACATCTTATAGTAAATAATACTGCCATTTAAATTATTTCAGTTTGTTAGCTTATATTTCAGAAAATTTGGCATTTGGTACTCAACCAGAAAATATGAGTAGGTACCTACCTACGTAGATGCCAATTATTGATTGAGATCTACAATTCAAAGCTCCGAGTTTTTAAACGACTCGATATTATTGAAAGTTTCACTATTCACACTCGTTTTACATTTAGTACTTATTGTTTTTATTAATTACATCCATTATTCAGTGCCTAGCTGTAGCTACTTTATGGGAATGTCCGTCAGTTCGTTATAGTGAAATAACTCCGAAACGGTCCAGGAACACCTATTGGTATGTGTTCCTGGGGTCACTGCGGGGAGGTGCATAAAAAATGGAGTCAATCGGATGACCCCGTCACCTTTTACAGCGTACCTATTAGGTTGGATTCAAACCCGACCAGGTTGGATTGATGTCAACAATCCCAGAGAACCAGACTACATAGAATTAATGTAATTTTTGCAGTAAATCATGTGGATATCACAGTAAATCAATCACCGCTACTAATTTACGACAGTTTTTACAATTGTTAATTCAAAATCAAACTGACTGCAAGCAACAATTTTCAGTTCCAAACAATAACACGCACATAGCAGTCTGAATTGTTCTGAATCATGCCTGTAAAATTGATGAAAGAAAAACTAAAAGATACGATCACATTTTGTAAGGCATTTCGTATGTTTCGCCTTTTTCTATATGAATTACGTTGCATTTTTGTGATTCATTGATATTATTCTAATAGTGAGGTTGAAGTAGGGGTTTGAAGTCGATTTTATACTTATTTCCTATAATATTAACTTACCTAATTGATTTTGTAGCGATTATTAAGAAGCGGCCTCGCTTCTTTATAGCTTCCTTTAGTCTGTATGTCCGTACGTCCGTACCCACGTACGTACTACGTCCGTTTACATGATAACTCAAAAACGGATTAAGATGCTGACGTCAAACTTTCCGGATGTGTTCTAGGGTTATATACGACATTCCCATTAGAAAATAATATTGCTCCGTCTATCCATTCCCGTTCTGGGGAAGGAAAATTTTTATGTCACCAAAAATACCTGTCTTTTTTCTGTTTGTTTACGTATTTAAATTAGGAGCCAACCCAAGTCGCAGGAAATAGGTCCACCGCCGCTTCTTTTTTATTCTGTTTAACAGGGTTTATTTGTTATTCATCCTCACTTCAGACTGAATGAGCTGGTCATCATATTTTAAAATCTATTTCGTAATCATTTGCAAGAATGTTATGGGTACATGCACGCTATTATTATTGTAATTTATATCATTACAAAGTAAACCTCAAATGACAACATTCTTGATTTGTATTTCTTGCTGACAAGCAATTTTTGACTAGAGTTTTCTCTCTTGGATTGACCTTTGTCAACTTTTTTGACATATTTCTCAGGGATAACTTCATATACATTATGCTGATATGCAGCACATTTATATTTAAAAGACTCTTACTGAAAGGACCTGTAATTTAAAAAAAATATTCCATTACCCGAAATGGGTTTTGTCCCTGAAATTAAGGCATGTACATGAGACCCGGTATACCAGGTATCATGTAGTCGAGTTTTGCCGCGGGTCCCATGCATATGCCTGAAATTAATCATATATGTCAATAATTATACATACGGCAAATATGGTAATAATTGCCGGCGAGTACTTTTGTCAGACTTTATTTTAAAGAGGGAAGAAAACTATAATTTTTTGCAAACAAATAACATTAAGACACAGGTTTGCACCCAAGAAACATTCATACAGTATATAAATAATGTATCCTAAAAGTACTTCAAACATTTTTGTAATTTCTGCAAAATGCGCATTTCTTTTTGGCTTTATGCCTTACACCTGGGATGATCAGAAAAAATGTTTAGTGAAAATATCTACAAAATTTCATTCGTTAAGGTGCTTCTTGTCAACTTCAATTTTACCTGCTCACACCGCTCTAAGTGTGATACGATTGTTTTTTATCGGCGTCACTGAAGGATCTGTTTCCAAACATCTGATGAGCATGGCCTTATTGTGTTTGTTTTTTTGCGCTTCATCAATGGCAGCTCTAAGTTTGACGACCATTGACGCCAATAATCTATTCTCCAATGTAGCAATGCGCTACACGAAACAATTTGAAGGTAACAGTCAAATGAACTGAAGGATAATGTCAAAAGTGGACAATATTACTTCGTATTATTCATTCGCATTAGCTTAGTATTGTGGATAGGTGGGATTCCATTTTTTAATTAATGCACTCTTTATTTTGTCCAAGTCGATGCATAACATTCTAAAAATTAGGTTTTCATTAGGTACGCATAGAAGTTTTTATGCGAGTAAACTTTCTTTTTATTGGCTTTTCTTGAGTAAGGAATCGAGGAATGAACAGAAAAAAATAAGAGCGGTGTATAGGTTTGTGCTATCACTCGCACTGGATGGTTATATTTATACATCCATGTTCCTCTTTAGAAGTACTTGACAGGATTCTTTGAAGCAGTATATCTTTCAACAAGAATTTTAAATTTTTTCTCTAAGGATTATAAGTCGCCTTGCCACCTTGTCGTTGAGTCTAATTTCAAATGCAAAATATTCCAGCCCAGGTTCTGACAGTTTGGGGATACATAAAAAGTTGCAAAAAGTATCAAAAAAAAGAGGAAAATATTCTCTACGGCACATGTTTCTGACTTGTGAAGCTTTGTCTTTTTAAATATACGATAAAAATTTAAAAACATTTTTTCAATGCATTCCTCCCATTACAAAAAAACTCTAAATCTTTCATATACAGAATTCAATTTTTGAAAATGTTAAAAACATGTGTCCTCAAAAAATATGAACAGATTTCAAAAATGTTTATTTCATTGCCGACCCCTTCTTAATTATTATGCATGCAATTTATTTGTAATTTGCCTTGTTTGCCGTCTAGAGACGTCTGGCTCCAAGCTCAGATACTCAACTAACACGCGGGTTGACCACTTGATAATTGCTATCTGTGAATATCTATTGAATAAAATAAGCTGCTCAAGGGCGAGGTAAATCTGTAGACTTATTTTTTTAGTATTTAAAAATAAATAAATCAAAACGCACCTGCTTGTAGTAGTTCAAGTTTAATTGAAACTTGCCCAGATTGAAGTTTCCAAGCAATTTCATCTAATTTTCATGTCAGTTTTTGAAAAGAAAGCAAAGCTACCTTGATATTTAAAGTAGGCATTTGACATAAACAGTTTTACAGAGTAAAGTAGGCATTTGACATAAACAGTTTTACAGAGCAAATTTTTTAATTTGAAATAATATCCTCAAAAATTAGAACAACGAAATAATGTGGCTCTATGCATTTTAAATATGTTCCAATATCATTTTTACGCTAGATGATTTGAAAACAATTTGATTTTTTTTTTAAATGTTTTGAAAAAATTGGTATATTTTTATTTCAGAAAAATACTACAAAAATGAAATCAAAGTGGGGTCTCTACTTGACAAATGTCTGTATTTGGTGGCAATTGGGGTCTTCTACTTCCCAATGATAATTATATTGGTTTATGCTGAAAATGAGAATTACATCGTTTTTCTTCCGAATATCATCCCCCAGCAGTACCGCTACTTCAAATTATTGTTTAAAATTGGATATATTATCTGCATATTTTATGCTGTTGCTGGCCTTGCTGCTTTTTGTCAGACCATTATGATTGCTGGATGGATGTACTGGCCAAAACAAATCAGAATATTCAAAGAATTAAGGTACAACAGTGAACTAAAATTACAAGTTATTTTGGAATGTGATCATATATAGTAAAATCTAAAATATTCTTCGCAATTTCGGATATTTCTAAAAATTTTCATCATTAGAATTTCCTTTTTGCAGTCCTATGTGAAACGTATATAAATAAATTGTAATTTTTCTGATTTAGGTTGGGGAGAGAAAAATACATCACCAAAGATTCAACTCGGTCAGTAAAAAGTCTCATCATCAACGTAAGAGCAAGTAGACTCATCATGAATATCTATGATGACTTTTTAAGATGGAACTACGTTCATATGCGCTCCGTTATTGCTCGCACCACATTAACTTGTATTTTTGTGTTGATCACATGCTTCTCCCATCTGAAAAATTTAGAAAAACTTGTTTTTGCTGCTACGGCACTTACAACGTTCTTCTGCTGGCTCGCAATTGTGCACTACACTTCTCTGCCTTACAAAGCCTCAAAAGGGTGCAAAAAGTCCTGGCTTCGACGGTATAATCCAAAAGAAAAATACCTTAAACTGTACATGGATAAATTCTGTAGAAGCTGGCAGCCGCATAAGGTTAGGATTGGAGACGTGGCAGCCATGACCATCAGCAGTGTGCCCAAACACATACTCGTCATCAGCAGAGGAACAATGAAAATGCTCTTTGCGTGGAATTCAAAATAATATAAAGGCAATGCAATGACTCAATGACAACTTTAATTTTGTTTGCTTTTAATTTTAAGTTTGTTTTAAATAGATCATGACAATATATTTAGCCGAAAAATGTAAACCTATTAATTGACAAAAATAATTTCCTTAATCAACATCAATTTTTTTACATGATGAAAACGATTATATTATGATTATGAGCCGAAGAACATTAACCTGATTCAAGCAAAAGAAAAACATATTAATTGATTTCACCAAGACATGGAAAATTACGGAAATAGATACTACTTATAATATTTATCTACTATCTTTGTTACATTCAAGGAAATACTTCGCTTTTCAGACAACTAATCACATTACCTTTTCATTTATGCAACTAAAAACAATTGATTTAAACTTATCTTTAAGGAGAGAATAGTTTTATGAGGATGAGGAAGAATATGACTTTCTGCTTCTCTCAGCAAAATATATTTTCCTTAAAATAATAAACAGATGATGACCTTCTGTCTTTATGTCGTCTAGTCACACTAATCACTACATAGCGTGTAACACGTGTGTATTAGAAATATAATATCCAATGCGCACGTATTCCATATTTTCTAGCAAAGTACCTAAACCACAAATTAAATCTAAAATACATCTCTTAAGATTCCCTGTAAGTAAAATTATTGAAAAATTGCTATGCATTTAGATACATATAATCGTTTGACATTCCTTTGTAGGAAAAAAATCAGAGCATTTCAGACGCGTATTACATCTAAGTGTTGCCATAAATGAAACAGTAATACGTGATATAATACGTAAATAGTTATATAATATGTTTAGTTATATATACTGCTGTATATATATAGTTGTATAATACGCATATCTATATAATATGTAAACAGTTATAATATATCTATATCAATTAGTTTTAAAAACATTCGAAGAACAAATAAATTGAAATAACAAAAATGCCAGAACTTATAAAGAACGCTTTCTACCAATCGATTCAATATAAGATATTTGCCTCCTTTTTGTCGCTTCAGAAATATTAGTGTTATAAGTTTGCCGACCGTATGACGTATATGGACGACGTAATGTTCAGAAACGTGAAAATTCGTTATATCAAACGATTTGAAGATCTAATAAGTCTATGTCAATAAAGTTAAAAATTGTATAATTTCTTAAGTTGTCAAAAAACTTTTTGATACATATATAAAATCATTGTAACTCCCTGCGTTTACATTTAATCAACTATCGTAAATCCATGCCATAGTTTTTGATTAAAATATGTTTCAACCGTAAATTTTATTTTTATTTTTATATATGGCATCCGATTAAGCGAAATAGTAGATTTTTAATTTCTTGTCATTTTGCCCATTAAAATGAGGGATTACCTTTTTACGTCAGAATTGAATATTTTTACGTAGGCACCTATACATCTAGAATTTAAGAAAGCTTCACTGCTGGAAATTGGATCCTTTGAGGGAACTGCTGGCTGGTTCATGCAATTAAAATCAAAGACCAGCTCGAAACAGCAAATGCTCATTAAATTTTAATACAATGAAATCCCTCAATTTTAAAAAGAAATTTACTGCTGGAAAAATAGACCGCTGGGTTTACTTAGTTTCTATCATTTGCTTTTACTATTACTGGTGTCTATGTAATTCCCGGTCTGGAATTATTTTGTGTAACAACAATTGCCAAATGACTGTATCGACCTAAACAAATTTATGTTATAAAAAATGAGGCATACAAAAAATCATAGCGTGCCCTTCCACTTCATAATACGCAGTATGCGAATAAAAAAAATTGGTCTCGCATTGCTTCCAAATCGCCGATAAGATGCAAACATTTTGCTTCGCTTCATTCTGCATAATGAATTGGTAAGGAAAGCGAGAGCAAGTTTTTATTCGCACTTTCCGTAATAACTCCGACGACTTAGACTCTACAATTTCGTATTAATCATAAAATCACAGCTAAAATTAAGCATGCGCTAATAATTACAAAAGTACTGTTTTTTTCAGATTTTTTCATAAATCATTTAGTTACCACAGCTGGTCTTAACTATCAGTACCGTATTTAGAACTCAGTTTCGGGAGAAGAAGGGACAAACACATTTCAGTACAATGACAAGTATGAATAATAATAAGTAAATGCTTTTACTTAGCCTTTTGGAAGTAAAAGCAACAGAATTTACCTCCAAAAGATGAATTAAACCCATTTACTTATTATTAATCATACTTACTAATCTTTCCAACAAAATGTTTGCAGTTTTAGCCTAAAAATTTATGAAATATATCTTATTTCGTGCGAAGCACGATAATTTTGCACATTATTTAAAAAAAATGTTTTTTCCGACATTTAGGGGGAGGGGGAATTGGCCCCGAATGCCACCCCTTCAATACGGAATTGTGAACTATTATTTCTGACAGCATGCCAGTATCCACGAAAATATAATTTTCTCGAACGTCGAAATTAACTCATAATTTTTTCTCCAATGTAGTTGATTAGAGAAAAGTAATTGCATATTATTTTTTTGGCCGCAAAACATTGGTTATTTTGGAACGCCTAGAATTTTTTAAAGCCTGTAAAAATTCTTGATATTTCTTCAGTTACAAATATCTGTACAATTATTATTAATTGCCTTTTTCGTTCACACATTGACATTTCTATTTATTAGAAATATGTGTAAGTAGTCCAAAGTCTCAATTACTAAATGGTGAACATCATTTTCGGTTCGGAATAATGTTTACAAAATTTAGGAAACCACACTGAAAGATATCTAACACTTAAAAACAACACTCGCTAAGGTCTTTATACTTTCTTAATATTTTTGTATTTCTGCCTCTTATTCTAAATATTATGTTGAAGTAGATTATTAATTCCGATGTAATAAACTTTATTGCTATGATGACTGACATTTGACATGGGCCCAGACAAGGTACGTCTTAAAGTACACTATTTTCGAATTAAACATATACTAAAAACCCATTTGTAGTAAAATTAGGGTAACTGCTTGGAGTGACGTTCCTCCAAACAAATTTTTTGGATTCTAAGATATTTAAATTTTAAATAAGTATAGGCCTTCATTCAATGATTTATATACACCTCTTGTAAAATTAAACTGTTCCTACGGAAAAAACATATAATTTGAAAACAAACAACTTCAATAACACAAAGTGGGTAGGCACCGTCTCTGAAATTATCCATGCATTGTGATACGTTATTACGAAGTATATAATAATTGCGTGCAGTTAATATTTAGTCATCGTTTCGAAAGGAAAACAAATGTTTTCGCCACGAACATAGACATTCACTTAAATGTTTGCGTTCGGTACACATTCCACTACTTTTGAGCATAAATAATGTTTCCAAAAGGTAATTTGAATATTATTGCAGTTTCCGCAAAATGCGCTTTTCTTTTTGGCTTTATGCCTTACACCTGGGATGATAAGAAAAAATGTTTAGTGAAAATATCTACAAAATTTCATTCGTTAAGGTGCTTCTTGTCAACTTCAATTTTCCCTGTTCACACAGTTCTAAGTGTGCTACGATTAATATTTATCAGCATCACCGAAGGATCTGTTTCAAAACATCTGATGAGCATGGCATTACTGTCTGTTATGTTTTTCCTTTCTGGGATAGCAATTTTAAGCTTCACGACCATTGATTCCAATAATCTATTCTCAAATGTAACAATGCGTTACACGAAGCGATTTGAAGGTAATAGTCAAATTAACTGAAGGATATAATACATCAAATTGGGACACACTTTGAAACTTTTCTTTATACTTAAAATATGCTCAGATTAATAAGTTGCCTTTCAAAAATCATAACTATTTTAATTTCAGAAAAATATCTCAAAAATGAAGTGAAAGAGAACCTTATTGACAAATTTCTGTATTTGGTGGCAATTGGGGGGTTCTACTCCCCAGTGATCATGGTATTGTTTTATGTTGAAAATGAGGATTACGTCATTTTTCTTCCGAATATGATTCCGAAGCAGTATCTTTACTTCAAATTATTGATTCAAATTGTATATATGCTTACACTACTATATGCTTTTTCTGGTCTTGTGGCATTTGTTCAAACCATTATGCTTGCTGGATGGATGTACTGGCCAAAACAAATCACAATATTCAAAGAATTAAGGTAAAGTAAACAAAAATTCCAACATTGGTTATTTTGGTTTGCAGAAAGTGAAATCATGAAATGTGATATATTTTTTAAATGTTTTCAAAATATTGTAAAAGTACTTTCGAAAATTTGAATACAAATATTTACAATTTTTAAGGCCGTAAATAAATTACAAGTTGTGATTTAGGTTGGGAAAGAAAAAATATGCGAGCAAAGATTCGGCACGAACAATAGAAAGCCTCGTCATCAACATCAGAGCAAGCAGAATCATCATGAACGTCTACGAGGGCTTTTTAAGATATATGTACGTTCCACTTCGTTCACTTACAACTCGAACAACACTAACTTCCATTTTTGTTGTGGTCACGCAACACTCGCATCTGAAAACTTCAGAAACTCTGATTTTTGCTGTGATAGCAGTGATGACATTCGCCGGTTGGCTTTCAATTCTGCACTACACTTCTCGGCCTTACAAAGCCTCAACAGGATGCAAAAAGTCCTGGCTTCGCCTGTATAATCCAAAAGACACATACCTCAAACTGTACATGGATAAATTCTGTAGAAGTTGGCAGCCACATAAGGTTAGGATTGGAGATGTGGCAGCCATGACCATCAGCAGTGTGCCCAAACACATACTCGTCATCAGCAGAGGAACAATGAAAATGCTCTTTGCGTGGAATAATTAATAATAGAATCTTTAATGCAAGACAACCTTAATTTCTGTTTGTTTTAGATGATGAGAATATTTTTAGCCGAAAATGAAAACATGTTCGAAGCATGCGAACAAGGGCATATACATTTAAGGGAAGTTATTGTAGAATAATATTTACGCAACATTACAATGTGTTAATTTTTCAGAAAAATAATTTATTCGAATTAATCGTTTATGGCTGAGTAACAAATAATATCAACAGACATTTTATCCTGTACAAATTCACATGTTTTTAAACCCATTTCCATTTACAGAAAGTTAATTTAATCATTACTTACGAAATATTTATTTCATGACAAAATTATAAAGTATCTTCGACCACCCTTCAGTTTTTAGCCATTGGAGTTCATAAAAATGCAGATCCTACGTTATTCGACCACAAAAATTCTGCTTAGCGATAGCTTATTTCCAGTTATATCTTAAATACAATGTTTAAAGCAAAGTTATCGTACAATTATTAAATACCAATTTTATGGGTAGTAATGTTAACTGGTGTTACACACCTATGTAAGTGTAACGGACGCAAGAGTAAATATAAAACGAATGCAATGTAAATGCCAATATAAGATGCTTATATAATTAAAGTAAAACACAATGTTGTAATATATAAACTACATGGTAAGAAGACAAAGTTCAATCCATGGCTTTTTTGGATTGAACTCGGTCTTGTGAACGGAGATGCATTTAAATTAAAAATAAAGTATAAATATTTCTCTTTCTACCTACTTAAGACAGCTTATTGTATAATAATAATCCTGGGAAA
>JAAAYG020056312.1:0-10473 GCA_009936455.2 Tomocerus minor
TTCTAGGTATTTAGATTTTTTGGAAAAATAATACATGTGTAGGATAGGGAAAAGCCGCCAGGGATTTCTACTCTCAACGCTGGAGGGGCTCGCACCTTTTACGTTGCATTGTTTACGCTGGGAGTATGGGGGCACTCTGAGTTGATAATTGAGATTTCATTGGGGAGTCTTGAGAACGTGAGAGAGTTTTGTAGTCGATTGTGCGTTTTTTTCAAACTCGTGCATTTACAGGAATATCTGGTTCCTATTTGCGAGCAACGCATGTTTTAGTATTCTGTGTGCTGACACACTGTCTTGAAAGCTATTATGCTTACACGTTGTCATTGCACGAACCCAAATTGGCGGCATGTTGGGCGGGGCGATTCGTGGGCTGCGGTAACCTTAAGTTAAGTAGTCATAAAAAAATGCCAACGTGGAATGAGCATGACAACATCAATGATGTTGATACTTCATGCTTCTACGAAGTAATCAATAGATTATTGAGCATACATTCTGTGCTGTGATTTGACGTCGGAGCGAAGCACCGACGTCCACAGCCCAGGATTTATGCTCAATAATATTGATTACACGAGCTTTTTTCAAGGCTGGGATAATCTTCGAGGTTACAGCAAAAAAAGGTTGCAGCGAAAAAAGCGAAGTATAATTATAATCCTCCTGCATTGGCTCTGTAGATATCAACAAATCAATGTAGGCTTTGTATGGATACTGCAGGAGGTTTTGCGTTTAATGAATCTTTGGAGTCTGACCTGAAAATGAACATTACATTCCACCCTCATAGATTTATATTCTATTCTACTATTACTATTACCATTTCACAGGATCTCATGGGATCGTTATGTCGTTGCGCCACCCAGCCGCAGCTTTGCTACCCATAGAATAACTAAACACTGCGCGATTGATGCTACCGCTGGATTTGAATCCTGCTAGATTTACTGTGAGGGTCTACCCTCATAGACAACCTGGGAAAATTGACGCACTCGTAGTTACATAACTTAATTAATATTTGAGAAAAGGACGTTCTATAATGCCAGTGCCATCAAATTTAACTGCCATATATACTCCAATTACTCCGTCGTCTGAGAATATTCTGTCTCCACATTCTATTCTAAATTTTAAAATTTTCTGTAGAAGATTATAGGATTATACCTACAAATTATAGAGATAGGTACCATTGTTACTACATAAAAGTTGTTGAACAAATCAGAAACTTGAGTCTGCTGTGCTTCTGCTTCCATCTCTTAATTCTAAATGTTCAGTAATCATAAATCAAAAAAGAGTTGTAACAGTACTAACAGTCAGCATTTAAACCAAGCAAGTAAACAACTCTAATGTGAAGTAATGTGTCATACTCACCAATGCAATAACGTAAACAGAATGTTTAGACTAAAATGTTTATCATTGCATTTATATTATCGAGACAAAACTCAAATGCGTTTCTGCAATCTTATCTTACTAGTACTATTCTACTATACTAACGACATACGCCTGAATTCACACTGGACTGAATGTACGCAATGACGTCACAGGCCTGAATGTACGTTATGACGTCACTATTCCTCTATTACTAGTAGTATAGTAGTAGTAGTAGTATAGGTGTTTTGATTGTTTGGCATGCGACACACAATCATATCTGGTATTCATCACATACATTTGATAATAATAATAATAATAATAATAATAATAATAATAATAATAACATAATCAGACTTACAATTATAAATAAAAACAAAAAATCTGTTCAAAAATCAAAACTCCGAAATAAAATTGCGAGTCTTAATTGCTAGTTTTAAAAATAGGTATGTATTCATCTATTCTATTACTATTACCATTTCACAGGATCTCGTGGGTTCAGTGTGTCGCCGCTGCGCTACCGCTATGACTCATCCTAACGTTCATTCATTCTACACTTTCGACACTGTCTCCACTCAATAGCCGAACAGAAGCGAAGGTTTAAGCTAAGCAAACGTTCACATCCTCTTTTAAAAAAGACACCCGAGAATGCCATCCTCACGTGTACTTCGTGCACCTACCCGTCACACCCCAGTGACGGGTAGATGTACAAAGAAGAGGTACATAAGTATTGAGGTACGTCTCTTTCTTTTTAGGTTAAGTTCGTCTAAAATTTGAAAACCGTTGCGGGTATTTTCAAAAAGTTGTGTCGAAAAACTCCGTTACATACTCGTAAATATTTTTTAAGTTTTAGACGAACCTAACCTAAAAAGAAAGAAACATACCCCAATAAGAGTCGAAGTGCAAGTGAGGATGGCATTGTCGGGTGCCTTCAAATGAGGATGTCAACGTTTTCTGAGCACTAGGCTGGGGTGCTCAAAGGTATGGCGACTTTTGAGCAGGCGCTCAAGGGTATTCGGGGACTTTTGCTCAAATGTTTCCGGTGACTCTTGCTCAAAGGTTCCCCAGATTTGCTGGTCTAATTCCCGCATGCAATACCTTTCAAAGTTTGTTTACGTCCCTTGCAGAGAAAGGAAAAGCAGGCACGATAAAACTCAAAAAAAGAAGGCAAATAAGCTCTAAAAATCGCAAAATAGGCACTTAAAAAGGAGATTCTCTGACTGCAAATAAAGCCCACACTTACGATTAGTTAAGATATAATGCTAGAAACAAGTCATACAGTCAATTTAACTTTTAAATTTCGTGACATAGATAGAAAACAATATATAAATACTGGAATTCAATATTTTGACAATTCTAAGGGGTCTTGACCAAATAGACCGCTTCACCGCCCAGACTTTCGGGTAGCCTAACCTAAAAAGAAATGAACATATGGGCCGTGTTTGAGGTATCGAATGTTACCCGAAAGTCTCCAAGCAGTGAAGCGGAGAGGCGGAGTATTTTGTCAGGACCCAATTACTGGGTTAAGAATTTCTAATTGCCAACTAAAATCAGTTTTTTCAACATTTTGTTTTAGTCAAAAAATGCCAAAATAGGCACTTATAGGCCCTTAAAACCCAAAATAGGCACTTAAAGGCATTAATAGGCGCTTAAAACCCAAAATAGGCACTTATAGGCACTTAAAACCCAAAATAGGCATTATTATAAATGCCTAGGCATAAGCCCTAAAAACCCAAAATAGGCATTTATAGGCACTATAAAACTGAAAAATTAAGCTCCTGATTATGGGATTCTTGAAGATGTGAGTTTTCAGGATGATCAGACTACGCGTATAGAATAAGTTTTTGCCTGCTTTTCCTTTCTCTGGTGATTAATTATGAAACGTGTGACTGACACTTTACAAATGCATTTTCTGTTTTTGACCGAAAAACTAGAATCTTAGCTACCGCCATGCATCAATAGAAAAAAGACGATTTTTACAAACTTCGTCCCTGCATTTATATTTTTTGCAAATGCTAATTTATTGTCAATACTGTGGGTTCAAAATTCAAAGAACATTGCAGAATTGTTTATCTATTATTTTGTATTGTTTCCGGTGTTTTAAACCTTATTGATTATATATGCAGTGTATATCAACATGAAATTTGCTTTTCGTCAATAATTAGCTTACTCTACACTATCGTTTATTTCTTACTAGCCAGTACAATTAAGAATGCATGGGAATAAATGGGAAAATGTAGTCAGCTAGGGACACGACAAATTACAGCTCAAAAAACGAGAGAAAATATTAGATTTTGAAAACTATTTTATTACAGTTTATTACTATTGATTTTACATTATTGGTAATATTAAATTGCTAATGCTATAGTAAAATATACACCACTAGTTTCAATATTACATAATAGGGGCTAAATAAAGTGAGACACATATGTGAATGTGTGAAATATTTGGTTCGAATCGGTTCATGAAAGTACAAGAACAAGTTTATTAAAAACGTCAGCATGAGATTCAAAATAGAACTAACTTAAAGAAGGGACGACTCAGTCCTTAAATACACACATAATCTGAAAACATAGTCTTAAGTGTGTCTGTTCACACAATACTAATGACAAACATAATATTAAGTGTTTCTGTTCACACAATAAAATTGACAGGCAACAGACATGGACACATAAACCAAATTATGCGTGAAGTCCACATGCACAGATATTTAATCTTTAGGGCAAGGGATTAAGGGACTATATGTGACCTTCTTAGGGAATACCTTCAACTTAGTTAAATAAACAAAAATGAGATGAATACTTCATAAAATTCGCAAGAAAATTTTCTACATTTAAAAAAAAATTGTAATTTTCATAAAAATATTACTATATTTAAAACGAAATTGAACGTGTGCTGTATCTTTTAAGAGTTCAGAATTTAACATTAACATTCGTTGGGTAAGATATGTATTGATATGTAGTTGTGAATTCTGAGAGTTGAGTGCCACGTGGTTTCTTTAAGCTACCTGTTTCTAGCTAAGTAAGTTATGCTCAAATTGAAGGTTTTCCCAGAGAACTACACATATACAGACACATACTTACATACACCAAGACATCTGAAGTTAAGATTGCAACATGCACATAATTTCAACAGAATGCATGGCATATATGACAAAAAGTGAGGATGGCCAGCAACTGTTAATACCCTGAAATCCTAAAAGATTATTAAAACATGAAGTCCCACTTCATAAGTCTATATGTGCTTAGTTAACTACGTATAACTATTTAGTGTGAAAATGAATACCAGCTTACTCTAATCCCGAAATATCATCCCCACTGCGACTATCAGAATGGATTGCGAAGTCCTGGGCTTCTAACAGAGATAGTTAATACATATTGGTATCATTATTACTATAAAAAATTAAATCTCTACAAAGCTAAAATGTCTGAGCTTGGTAGCCAGTGCCTGCAAAAATTTTACTGACAAACTTGACAATTAAAAATTATTTGATTTTGACGAAGCTCGGTGTCATGTGACTCAATCTTAACATTAGAAGAGTTTGTGCAATAAATGATTAAAAATAATTTTATATTGGTAAAATCCAATGGTGGCTAGTTTTAATTTTTTCGGTATTTTGCTTTTAGACTGTTGTGAATACTCACAGAGTACATTACGCACTAATAAAGATACCTACTGACAATACTCCCAATTCCTTGCTGTAATTATTTTGAGGGGAGAAAATATGCGCAATTAATTTAAAGACATGAAATGAACGTCTTCGCGTATTTGGTCAAACGGGGGAAGGGTGTTTCGCTGAGTGATATCAGTTTCTGTAGCATGATTAGGAAGTGCTGGTATTGAATTTGGATATTCTTGCACCTCGTTTTGAAATGTATGGAAAGGATATTGGAATTCTTGAATCGGATTTTGAAATGTTTGTTCCTCGTTATAAATTTCTTGGACCAGATTTTGAAATTCTGTATTCAAATGGGAAAATTGTAGAATGGGGGTTAAAAAATTTTGAAAATTAATTTCGAAGGAAGGATTTTGGAAGTTTGAGTTCTGATCATCAGTAGCAAAGGCTGGTGGATCAGTATCCATTAGCCTAAAAGACAATAATAAACACAATTAAATGTATATGGGTAATTACATCCAGAAGTAATACTTATAGGTAGTCCAGTATTCTGTATTGTGTTTGTTTCCGAAGCTAACTTACTGAGACGGTAGCTGACTAGGGGTGGAATTATCGACATTAGGACTAGCAGTCAGTGGATTGTTTTCATCATTTGCAGATGAGCTGGCAGGGAGATCAGCATTTTCAATTTCAGCAATACTGTAAGAAAAAATGTAAATACCTAGTGATTATCTCTCGTCACTTCAAATTAAAAGACACTGCTAACCAAAGAAATAAAGACTTACTCGAGCGTCGTTAACAAACCCACATACGGGGATGAAGGAGAAGCTGTGAGATATTGCCCAAACGCCTTTTCCTTGGGAATATCGGGATATAAAAATTTCAAATGGGGCATCTTCATTATTAATTTTACAAATCCCAATGTATTCAAGTCTTTCTTTTCCGTTGGATCGGTATGTACAACCCGAAAATCTATATAAAAATTAAAAAAGCTTCAAGGAATAGAAATTTTTTAAACACGAAAATATCTGCGAACTTTAAAATACTATAGTTAAAATAATAAATAGTTTTATCCTAAAAAAGTATTGGTCTTTTAAATGTTATTTCATTAGTTCATTTTTGCAGAGAGAACCCGAAAAATGTACGTTAGTCGGGCAGTAAACCAAAAATGTAACAACATTTCGCAAATTAAATTTTTTTGTAACAGACATTTTTGTAACTGATGAAACTACGCTAGACAAAACTGAAAAGTTAGAACAGTCGAATAAAATTGGAAATAAAATATAAATTCTTGTTAAAACATAAAACTACAAATGTGTGCAAGGGAGAAATATAAATTTAGATTCCTCAAGTTCTTTTTTTGATTTGATAACAATCGATCATTATAAATTACTTGGAATCGTGATTTTATTTTATGTTGCACTCAATACCGTTTTAGCTCGCCCTAGAGAGCTTATGGAATCACACATTCTGTCCGTCCGTACGTCCGTACGTACGTCCGTACGTACGTTTGCACGATAACTCTCGAACGCAATGACGGAGGTTGACCAAACTAGGCATAAACATTGCATATTGGCCCATGACGAACCCTATTCAAAATGGGCGCAATCGGGTCAGAGGTTACCGAGATAACGCGCGCTCACTTTTTGTTCATTTTGATAGTCAATGTATAAAAAGGTAAATAAAAATAGATATTGTGCTTCTAATAATTGTTTGATAGGTAGTAAAAATTACGATACCGCTTCTACTAAGTATTGAGTTTTATAGTGAAACAGATTGTTATGGAAATCTTACCGCTTCTATGTATCTAATTTTTTTTGGGGGCATAAAATATTAATAACTGCTTCAATTAAATGTAAATTAATAGCACATTCACGGTAAGTAGATCCCATGGTTACTTCCCCCGCCCTGGCGTTACTTTTCTTTGTTATTCTTTGTTACTGCTTCTATCTAACATTTAATTTAATGTGAAATCAGTAATTATGGAAAACTTACTTTCCTCCTTTGCATTCATAATGTTCTTGCATTAAAATAAAGCCATTGCTTCTACTATTCAATTACTATGTATATTTTACTGCTTCTATCAAATGTGAACTACAGTTTTTGTTTTAAGATATTAGAAACCGCTTCTATCAAATGGGAATTACGATATATAGTATAAAATATTAGAAACCGCTTCTAACAAATGTTTTTTTAAAATAGTGGTACTTCCGGTAATGTTTTTCCGTTAAGCTGTGAACAGGGTAGCCTCCACTAGGGCGAGCTTTCTGTTACGGCTTGCCGTTAGTTTTTAATTTGTAATTATTTCTAATTTTCTAGTTACCTTTATAGACGCATGTTATAGAAATGGCTCCAGCCTTTGAATCTGAAAAGCGAATTAGAAAAGTGCCAAGTCTGCATGTGGATAGCAAGCGTTCTGCTTCATCCCTTTCAATTATTCCATAGATACTTCCATCTGTCCATGGCCCTTTGAAATTCTTTTCAATCAATTTGATGGCCTCAAAGCACCAATTCCAGAAACTTAAATTCTTGCCAACCATATTATCCTTACAGAACTTTGACCACGTTACATTTCTAGATAGTGATCCTCTGAAAAAATCTTTTGCAATTTTTTAATAGCCCAACGTAGGTAATAAAAATCAAAAAATTTGAAAAGGCCGTCACTAAAAGTAGTATAACTCGAATTTCATATTCAGCATATAATAAATAATAACATTAAAAACCACCTGAATAATTTTGTTTCTAAAGTCCTGATATTTTCTTGAGTTAATCCTTTTCCGGTCACAGATTCAAAATATTGATGGAGCACGACTGACAAATCAGCCCAGGGGACTGACTTGGGAACAACAAATGGTTCACGATTCATTTCTCCAAATCCGTTATCCCATAATATAGTTGCTGCTCCTATGTCATCTTGGCTTCCGTGCGAAGAAACTACTATGGGGAGGGATATAGTCCAAAGTTTGAATTCCATTTCGGCAATGGAGATAACCGTTTCAAAATACAAAGCAAATTTATCTTCCAAGACCCGTTCTGAACCTCCTGCTCTATGTTGAGGACGCTTAAAGCCATTCCATTCCCATTTACTGAAGGTCGTGGTGAACATTTGGAGCTCATTGTTGTATTGCAGAACTTTGGGATGAATTTTCATTCCTGGATAATCTTGAATCAAGCGATTCGGCGTTTTCAATATTTTCGCCATACTTTCATCAATGAATCGAACCGAAACTGTTGCTTCTTCCATATGTAACTGAAGTTTGTGGACGGCAAGATGGCAAATAGTTATTCCATTCGAAATGTTGACAGTTTGCTTCACCACCTGTGGAGGTTGCTTGATAATGACAAAAGCTTCTTGCAGCAATTCTCCAAGCAGAGATGTCATCTTTAAATAAATAAAAGTATTCTATATGATGATAATGCATTAACTTTAGTTCGTCGTAATTAATGAATAAATCAAGATTTTCATAATTTGTGGTTGGTGGACCTAATTATTAGAAATTGGATTTAGGAAAACACCTTTTGAATCAGTTCGGAAATCGTATCCGGATGGATTCTATCTCTACATTGGGTAAACACAGGATTCACCACTTTAATTTTTTCGGCTCTCTTAAGTTGCACCCGTAAATTCCAAATAATTTCAGTCACTTCTTCACACCACAGTTTTAGTTTATGCAGGTGTAGAGTCCCGATTGACCCGTTCGCTATTTTCTGTTGCTCGAATTTCCAAAATGACAGCTCATGCAGAATTTGATTTTGCAAGGCTAGCAAGGATCCCAAATCCTGTGCGAATTGGTCCTCAAGGTGGGCCATATTTCCTATTATACGCCGAACCTGAAAATATTCAAGTATTTATCTTTGTCAATTATATTCTCATTCTAGAAGTATTTCTTCTTAATGCATCTAATTTCCTTAGCATTAACAGGAAAATAATCATTTGAAAAATTTTAGAAATATCGCGGGCTCATACACATTATAAAACTATAAAGTATATAGTTGGCAAAAAATATATGTCTAATATTGTGATAGGCTTACGTTTTCCAAGATTTTTGTTTGCAACTTCTGTTGTTTCGTTTCTGCTAATTTTAGCTGTTCTGCATACTCGCCGACGTTGTGAACAGTAGCATTTTCCTTCAATTTAGAGATATGTGCTGGGGAAAGAAAAAGGAGCGAACAAAAATTATTATCACTTAGCTGTAGTTCAATTATATGTAGCCATAAAGGTTGGCTAATCGCATACCCAAAAATTGATTTGCATTGTTCATGGCACATTGAAAATCATTCTGCTTTTGCTCCAGGATGTTTAGAGTAGCAACTCTCGTTCGTAACTTGTTCTTCAAACTTTCACAATCAATAAGAAATTCATCTAGTCCAACAAAATCCATATCATTGTGAATACATTCTTTTATAATTTTGAAAAGTTCAATCTTGTTGCTCCCAAAGTGTTTCTGTTTACAAAGTAAATCATTTGTAAAGATCCATACAATTTTTGCAAAAATAAATAATAAATGCACACATTAAACTTTCAATTAGTATACATTGGAGATAAGGAAATAGAAATTCAGTATATAATGAAACGATTAAACTCACCTTGAATTTATCTGCAGTATCTGTCAGTGTCAATCTTAACGAATCTATATTCTCCGCGTTAGCTTTATTTTCTATTTGTGTAATTAGAGAGTCGATGAATTCGCATATCAGCGCCGAATGATTAGGGTTTTCGGCTTTTAATTTCTTCCCCCTGAAAAATATTAAAACTATAAATGATGCCTTCAACAATTGATATCACAAAAATTACAAACGTTTTATTAATAAATAAGATTGGCTAAGATTTGGTAATATTATTAAATACATTCACACTAGTCATGTAACAAGGGTGTAGCCAGGAAATTCATTTGGGGGTTGCTTGAGAAAATTATCAAAAAAGAGACAATAATATCTAGTGTTTTCAAAAAAGAGACGATAATATCTAGTGTTTTCAAAAAAGAGACAATAATATCTAGTGTTTTCAAAAAAGAGACGATAATATCTAGTGTTTTCAAAAAAGAGACAATAATATCTAGTGTTTTCAAAAAAGAGACGATAATATCTAGTGTTTTCAGAAAAGAGACAATAATATCTAGAATGTGCTAGCACCGGTAAGGTATAACAATGTCAAACGTAACAAAAATGATTGTGCTTCGTAAAGAACATTAAGCAAAATTCAATGCTGAAGTTGACCCAAGCAAGGTTACTATTGTATGATGTACGCACGAAAAGATATACTAGATACAAAAATTTATTGAAATTATCGCTAATATTTAGTGTGCTTTCAGATAATTGTCGATAATATCTAGTGTGTTTTCAGAAAATTTGGGGGTTGCTTAAGCATGAAAGCAACCCCCCTGGCTACGCCCATGGTCATGTATTACAAAGTTCTAACGGTTTGCATGTTTAAGGGGGGGTTGACATGATTTCCTTCCCTGATTCAAGGAGAATGGCTTAATGTAGAGCTATGAAATAAACAATTT
>JAAAYG020056323.1:0-10473 GCA_009936455.2 Tomocerus minor
ATCATTAAATGGAAACAGATGATGCATTTCGGGATTTGGATCTTAGTCGGAGTCATCTTTAGCAATGCCTACAAATCTATTATTGTAAGTCAGCTACTTTTACCGCTGCCTTTAAAAAACAATTACTCACAATTTAAAGATCTAGAGAAATTTATTTTTCTGAACCCTGGAAGTAATTTTCCTCCAAATCTTACATACACACAAAAATTGGTCGGGTATCGTGTTCTTACAAAGTACACGGTGGAATCTGCTGATCCGTCCAATATATGTCACCATGAGAAACTGCCTGACACATTAGAGAATATGTTTGGACTTAATAGTTCAAAATATAAATCATGTGACAACGAAATAAGAAATATATATGATAGAGATAATAATATCAACAAGGTGGAAAGAATGTACGAAATCCACAAAGACTATTCCATTTCACCAAATTTTTATCAATATGAATTTATCGTTTATCGCTATTTCATGATAGATAATTTTGAAACAAATGCAGATTTTCCGAAAGGAACAGAAGGAATAGTACATCTTCATACGCTCTCGAAGTTCCCGACTGATTTTGTATTCTCTTAACATCAACCATTCCAGCATAATTATTCGCAAATATTTAAAGATTATCAACAGATTTTGCAAGACTGCAATCGAAAATTTGCTGTCGTTCATCAAAGCAAATGGTTGAATACGTTTCAAAAGTATTTATTTCCTGATGTTCATACCGTCGTCAGAGGAAAGAATAATATCTTCACAGAGCAAACTGGAATTGCTATCGAATCATCATTTCACGCGATCGTTTATGGAATTTGAGGCTGCAAAATTTAATGAGCTCTGGGATTTATTCCTTGTTTACATTATGGGATGAACTTTTTAAAGAGCAGGAAAAAAGAGTTGAATTTAGTAAAACACATTCATATATTTTCAGGCAGCGTGACTTGTTTAGCAAAATTCCCTTTACAAACTCAAGTATCACATCACTAATATTGATATACGTTATTGTAATTGGTACGAGCTTAATTGTCTTTGTAATAGAATTTTTTGATATAATCCGCTGCTGTAAGAAATTGTATTTTATTTTGCTGGCAAAGGCGCTAAGTCTACAGCATGGACACTATTTTATCTAGACGCTTTGGATGATTAAAACACATTTGAAATAACTAATGGACAATTTTTTAATGTGAAGAAAACTCACTTTTGGGCTTTAAATACACTTAATGTACATTGTACGATTATTTTTTACACAAAACTATCATACTTTGGTTTTGTCTTGCAAATTACGGATCGCTGGTAAAAAAAATGCAGTAGTTCTATAGCCTGGCTACTTGGGAAGCGACGAAGGCGACGCCGAAAATGCGTCTGTAAACGAGAAGAAAAAGGGAAGAAAAGGGAAGGGGGAGAAAAAGGGAAGAGGGGTTTAAGAGAGTTTAAGAGGGGTCTACAAAGATAGGGAGGGGTTGACGAAATATGATGAAGCTGTTCAGTGCCGAAAACACTGACCACTGTTTTTTTGGAAACTTTTCTTTGAATAAAAAATTTTCTTGCAAAGTATTTCTAATTCCATAAGCAACTGTTCAATCGCAAAATTTTCTATTTCTACATCAATCAACAACTGTTAGATCCCAAAATTTTCTTGCGCTTCGCGCAACTATAAATTTATTCTACGTCAATAAACAACTGTTAAATCCCAAAATATTCTTGCTCTTCGCGAAATGCATGCTCCGAAATGCGAGAAAAAGAGGATATTTATGAAAATATACGTAATATTTTCCGCACTTTGTGCGAAATGAGATATATTTCATAAATATTTGGGCTAAAATCGCAAAATTTTTCGCGCTAAGCGCGAATTAGAAGGTTCAAAAATATTGTAAAATGTGTTTGGCTTTGCCCCCTCCCCCTCATCAAACTGAGTTCTAAATATGGCCATGGTTGGCCAATTGATGGCGAATACTGGCACGAATACTGGAATACAGCATTGCGTAGTTGCTAGAATTTTTCTAAAATTTTGGCTATAGGGAAGAAAATGGTATTTCCACCAGCGTTACGGATTCTCTCTTAGATTTTAAGAACTAAATAAATTGAAGTCTTTATGATATAGCATAGATCAAAAAATGGTTGATTAGGAATCGAACCTTTGAATTTTCGATGGCAGGGCTTGTGAACCAAGTCGAACACTTGACCATGCAGAGGTATGGTCGTGTTTTAGCATTACTATATCCGTAACGTTGTTATTGTTAAATCAGAAGGCCCAACGTAAATAATTACACATTAAATCAAAGCCAAGGCCAGAGATTCGTTAGCGAAATATTTTATTTGTCCAAATGATGCAATGATAACTACATTACAGATACAGTAAAGGTAAAATGCGATAACAACTCTGTACCTGTATATAGACATGCAATCGAAAGTGCCCAGGTTCCCTATTTATATCTAACTAGTATTTAATGGCTTTAGAGTAGTAATTTGTGTGTCTATAAACTTAAGGAATATGTTGTGAATTGAAATCATTGGGCCACCAATTTGAATGAACGGTCGATGTTAAATATAAAATATTGTCGCCTCGTAAACCAATATTAACAATCGTACATTAATAAATATTCAACAGTTCTTATATAATCAGTTTTTATTTTTCGTTTCTACTAGTTCTATTTTACAAGCCCTGCAAATGATTAACTACATTTTATAAGCATTTGTGTATATTTTGATTTGCCGCGAGAATGGCTGCAAGAAAACCATGGAGATAGCATTCACCTTGAGTTGTTTCATTCAAAGTCGTTGAGGTCCTTCAGTGGCATTAAGTTTCGTAAATTATTTTTCTTGCGCTTCATAATATCTATTAAAATCTGCTATAATATTTCTAACTTATTTTAAAACATTAAAACGACGTTGCATATATAATATTACGATTTCCTAACAATTTCAATTAAAGGCAATAACGACAAAATTCAAAGGAACTACATTTGCCCAAAACCCAAATAGCCTAGACGTAGATGGCACATTATTTGTCTTTGACTACAATTTAAATTTGATTAACTTTGCATTCAATTAAAAAAAACTGCAGGTTTGCAATACTGTAAATAAAAGTAGTGATTACTCAAATGATGTTTGTGCAAGAGGGTAATTGCAGTACATTGGCATTATTTATATAGTACTCAACAAACTGCATGCTTAATTGCAAAAGCAATTACTGTGGTTGCACAATGACGGCGAAACCTGCTACCCAGCCCCCCCCTTAGGGGAGCCCCGCGCTTGAAGCAGCCTAAAATTTATTCAGTACCTAAGGCCTTACTTCATACAATCTATCTTCCTACAGTATTGTTCACAGAATTTTGTATTGTAGGCATATAAGATTCACAAAAAATATTTCAGAAATGCGTGTAGTATGTGCCATTCTCTATTAAATAAAAATCTATAAATCTATATAAATGCTTACAGAAGATATATAAATCTGGGAAAATATAATCATAAAAAAATTAATTATTTATATTAATCGAATATATTAAGTTAATTTGATTTGCTTTTATTTATGCTGTGTTGTTGATTAATGTACATTTTTATCATTTTGTTACATTTTATGTATTGTTTTATTGTAGCAATAGTAGTAATAATGTTTACAGCAATATAAGGGACTGTTTGGGAAGAGTAGTGGTGAATGTACTACTTATTCTTTGTTGTTTAATATTGTTCAACTGTCGCTTCACGCCCAATCTACGTCGCCCATTATACTCACTAATTATATCACATTGAGTATAGCGATGACATAATAACAATTTGTGCGTTAGTCACCGTGCACAAGCTGGTATCTAACGAAGGTGTAATTGCATATTTTTTCCTTCTAATTTGTTAATTTAATTAATGTTTCAAATGCCGTATAAATTAGCTTTACAATGCAAAATAAAATGTATGTGGACGCTAATGTACGTCGGTCTTATGTGCTGAATGGCAAAAGTAATTAATAATTAGGCTGTATAATAACTACTTCTATCTATTGGCTTACTTCTATTTAATGGCTTTGAAGTCTAAATAGCTAAGAGTAGAGAGGCGATAACAATTAATAATGCTATTTTCACATACAGAATTTTCAGCTATGCTGTTATGGCTTTAGTTTAGCTAGTTACAAATTGAAGCATAATCATTCTGCACATGTAAATGTAGGCTTTTGAAAAGGGACTCTTCATTGTTACCAGGTCTTTTAAACCTCTGCAGCTCTGCCGGTATAAGAATAATATTATTCTGTGAAAATTACTACCTTAGTGGTACGAATACAATTATACTTCATGAATCTTAATTTTGATAATGGCTTTTTACATTTCCAGAAAGCATGAAACAATCTGAGCATGGCCGTGCGGAAAGAGATTTTGGAAAACATTTCGGCACATAACATTTCAGTTACTAGTACAACAAAAGAAGCGAGAAGAAAGTATCCAAATACAATGAAAATCGTATGAATTTTCATTTCCAGGTTGATGGGCTTAACATTTCCAGTTTGCCACATTTTTGCTAATGAATGACGAGCAGAAAAATATTTTGCGTGTATATCTTGCTCATTGAAATTGGTTAAAAGGCCAATCTCACGCATCCATTCGAAAAGATGTAAAAGTTGATCGCGAGAACATGTTTGAAATATATATAAATGAGGTTCATAGATTGCAGGCTCAATTGTGCTCGTGCAGATTCCACTAGAAGAACTTTTTTGGGTTAAGAACGGGACGACATATTTTGCGTCTAGTGTACTGGCGAATCGAAATAATTTCATCGAAAAGTTAGTCATTAATTTTAAAACCACATCATTATAATATTTTGCAAGTTTTCCGTAGATGTCGTGGGGCCTCTCTTTTTCCCAGTCATATGCGTAAACGTTGGCATTTTTGGAAATTTTATATTTTTCAAAAACTACGTCTCTGTTTTCATATACATTCTTTGGAGCATCTCTCAGTGCCAGCAGCTTAAAATTGTTTTGAATAAGATCTTTGAAGTCTTGAAATTGTTTTTTGTCTGGTGGGGCAATTATTTCGCTTGTTATGCACGTCTCATAATGAGTAGTGATTACAATCCCCATTGATATTGTAGCCAAATATAGAAATGTCTTTTTCGGGAATGAAAAGTCCTGATTTAAAAAAATTGCCACCAAATTTATAATTAGCCAGCTTACCACTTTACTGAAGGTGAAATCTTTTAACCCCACAGCCAAGATTAATAGAGCTAGTGGAAAAAGGGAAAAAATAAGGAGCCAGCTATGAGTGTCGAAAGTATTCTGAATTAAAACTGTCAACGGGACATCGTGGTATTTGGACGTTGCCTCACAATAATAAGGAATAATTTCTTGGAAATATTCAACGAATACTGGCTGAAGCCAATGGTAGTTATAAGTCATTCTGTAAAATGATCTCATAGAGAGGAGGCCACATACTTCGGATACTTTGTAATTCATTCCCATTCCTAAATATTCGACAGTAAAATTTAATTTGTCTCCGGCAGTTGAAACAGCTCTAAAAGACGATGTACAGAATCCACCATATTTCTTCATTGCGTTATAGACAGAAGTTTTACATTTACGCATATGTGAGGAATATTTTGCCATGTCGGATGTGATTCCCAGGATAATGGCACCATGAAGATGTCCATTTAAATTGTGCCAAACAACTTCCCAATTTTGATCATCAAAAATTTCCGTCTTGTCCACCGTTGCCCAGGTTCTGTAAAGTTCCATAGCGTACACAGAAAAATGTGCCACATTCACATCATTGAGAACTAAAACAAACAGAGGCCTTATTAATTCTTTCCTGAGGCTTGAGCGCCATTCCATTTTCGCAGAAGATAAATCTTTTTTGTCGTAGACGATTATGAATGTAGAATGGTGACGAATCATTTCCGTCCCGAAGAATTTACTTAAGTTTTCAACGGAATTGTCTGGCTGCATTAAAATATTCGCACTGCAGAAATTATTGGAGATGTCTTTTGGGTCATATTCAAAACGTCTAAAAACATTGCTGTCGTAGCCGTGTACGGTCGCCACAGTCCATGGCTGCTCCATTTGATTCCACGGCAAAAACTCTGTTGTCCATACTGAACTATTGAACGTGACCAAATTGAAATCGCAGTTTTGATAATATGATAAATCCGGAATACATTTAACGCTTTTTATAGAAATAAATAAAATCCCCACAAAGAAAAGAGAAAATTGTAGGACAGTCATTTTGCTGAAGTTATTTTCTTTAATAGAGAATAGTGAATGACATTGAAAGAGAGGGTCGTGACGTGACTGTTTTCAACAAATCGAAGTTCAATCAATGAAGGCTCGTTCATTCAATTATTTACATGTGTGTCAACAGAATAAACTCCTGGCCACCAAGCACACCATGAACGTTTGAAATATGTTTCCGGTATGCTCGTTAACAGTGATTGCAAAATATTTTTGTGAGACAGTAGTGAATGCTACTGTTATATTATTCCAACTTAAATTGAATGGGATGGAAAATCGCCTCTTCTGTAATGAAAGTAGACTAGAGCATTTTATAATTCTAAAATACATATTCTATATTTCTTTTTCTATATGGATGTTTAATATTATTACAACTTTTTCTTAGTTCCTTATTTTGCATTCAAGCCAGTATTCGTTCCAGCACTGTGTAGTCCCTCAATAGTATAAATTGTTCATGTGACCTTTAAGTATCGATTTCCCTCAAAACTCATGAGTAATCTGAAATTAATACATGCTACTGCTTCATGTGTTTAAATTGAAGCAAAGTCTTATTAGATTTTTGGGTTGACTATCATATGATATCACAGGCTCCACATTGAGCTAAAACGCATGCAAACCAGTGCGGTTAAAGGTTACATGTTATATGCTATAAGAAATTTCATGAATAAATCACTAAAATTGTAAATGTGGTGTGATAGGTAGAAAACTGTTAGATAAGTAATGAGTTTTACTCTATGCAAAATTTATTATAATTATATCAGGAGGTCTGTTGCTTAGGAAATGCTTAGGAAAATACAGATAAGAATCGTTTTTTCGAAGTAATTTGAACCCCATCGCACATAACCAAGAAAGAATGAAAATGAATTCAAGCATTCGGCCAATATACATGTTTGTGTAAGATATATTTATTAATGTAAAATCATGCTAATATAAATATATTTATTCTGTAAAGAAGTGCACTAATTTATTTGAGATTCTAAATGCTTATGCTTAGTGGGAGACATTTGTTCAGAAATACAATACATGTGAAACTCTACTGGCGCTAGAAGATTCATACATACTTGTAAGTAGGAATCACCCAAAATAAAGAGATGATGATATTCTCTCCGCCCAAAACAATTCCAAATCGGGAAAGTCTATTAAAACCTCCACGATTTTAACAAATATTTTGCGTGACAGAGAATTCACTAAATGGATTAAACTGAAAACAATTGATGACTGCATTTTGTGAGCTTTTCTGGGGAACAGTCTTTGAAAATTTATGATTTATATGCGACTGTTTCATAAATAAGTAAATTTAAAAAAGAATGACTGATGTTAACGATATTAAAGCGATATGATATTTCATTCTTATGAAATGCAAGTAAATATTTCAAATGTGATGACTAATATATTTAAATGGCAATTCAAAAAAATATGTATATTTACTCTAACGCTATAATTCATATTAAAATGATGTTATAACATGTGTGTCCTATTATCTACTAACTACCAAGTACGGTGTGACAGATGCTAATGCTAAGAAAATCCAACAATGAAGCATGCCTTTGTAATGTACATCTAAAATATAAAATTGCGAATTTTTTGAGACGGTTTTTGTGATTCCATGTCCAAACTAGGAAGCTTTTTGGAGATCCGGGAACACCCAGAAAAAACTCTTCCTAAAAAGATCCCAATGGTGAACATTTTTATGTGTAAAGAAGCTGTAGCTTAATTCGAAAGTTATATTTATCGTTAAAACTGTTTAATTTCACAGTCACAGTTGTCAAGCGGGGGATTTAGGCTATTTAGTAATTTTTTAGCCTACTTTTGAATGTGTATATGAAAAATATACAGCAGTAAAATTGTTTCAAATTAGACTAACATCATATTAAACAGAAATAATTTTAGCAGGAGATATTACAGGAATTGAGGTAATGCTTTTATTACACTTATTTATATTATATTATTATTATTAGCATAAACTTAATTAATGACTGCTTCAAAGTTGCCTTATGGAAGTCATGTAATGTGAACTGGTATATAACAGTATAGAAAATAATGTTTTTAGCCAGTGTAATAATTGGTTTGTAAAATTTTTTCAAATTACAAAATGAATACATACATTAAATAGAATTTTATGCATAGTAGCTATAAACTACTGAATTTTAAATGAACTTTTACATAGTGCTTCTATTTACTCTGTTATACTAAGCCGTTGATAGTCTTCTTTGCAGCAGCCAACCAAAATTGAATGGAAAGGTGTGTTCTCAAATTGTCCAAAGGTGTACCGAAAACATTAATTTAAAAACCAGGACAGTTAAACTCGACTGCCAAGCTGAATAACAACTTAATTAATTAAATAATCCAAAATGGACAACTTAATTGTCTAAAGTACCGCTTTTTTAGAAATATTTAAACAGCAATATTGTTGAAGAGACAATGGCCTTTTGCTTTTTTGGTATACACTTATAAAGCAAACGATAAAATATATAGATGTTTATATAATATTTATATTATATATAGTTCATAAATATTAGCACAAAAGAAATCAAAAATTGTTGCAAGGTTATCGATGTGCTCTATATGATCTTCCACAGGATTTTTAGTTTTTCTCAACCTTTACTAACATGAGGCAAAAATTACAGAACGTAATTCATTTACGTTCCCTTCCTGATCCATGTGTTGTAAGTGGAGACCCCGACACACATTACCTATTGTACAAAACCAAACTCGCCCACCCCAGCCTATACCACCCCCCCCCCACCAACTTCTGCTCACGACTCCCGCCATAAATAACAAACCTATTTGTGCCCAGCCTATCCCGCCCGCTGCACCAATTCACGCTCACGACTCACGCCACACAATACCGACCTACTTATAATCATCCTATATCGCCCGCACCTACAGACCTACACTACCCCGCCTCCGCCTAGCCACCTAACTTGTAGCGCCACACATAATCCGACATATTACGGCTGCACCTAATCCGGCCCAAAAATAAAATACTAAACCCGCTAGAAACAAAATCATTTTTCCCACCATAATGATTTTTGTGAGGATTTTTTTGAGACTGAGGTCCAGGTGGTTTTTTCAAGCTTGGACACTCCCAAGCCACCGCAGCGAGTGTACCCGCCAAATTCGATAAGGTAAAAGCCTGTGGGAGATTGGCTACCAATGATTATTCTCATCATAAGAAGTTTAAATGCTTAATAAAACAGAACTGAGTACCATGTATTAACTATACTTCTGTTTTAAACAAATTGGCATTCGTTGTTGATTACTTGCCGGAATAAAAATTAGCATTTGAAATTATAAAAGTGAGGAAAATTTAACCTAATAAATGAAATCACTTATATTAACAATTATACATTTATGTCAAAATTAACTAGTGTCGTAATAAACAACCAGGGAAAAGCAAAGGGGCGGGTGTATTTTTTTGCCTTGCACAGAGATATGGGATTGACAGTTTATCTAGTTTAACTTTAAAATATCGCAAATTAAAGAATTATTTAATCAAGTCCTACCTGCGAGCAAAAACATTTCAAATAAATAATGTCAATATATATTAAATTTAACCACTTGTTTAAAACAATAAAAAGCAACGTTGAAAAATATTGTGACTTTTTTTATCAATGTCCAGTGATAGCAATAATGGCAAAATCTACAGGAATTACATTAGCACAAAACTCAAAAAGCCTTGACGTAGATGAGGCATTGATTTTCATTGACTAAAATTTTACGTTGCATTCAATTTTAAAAAATTGCAATTTGTAATAATGCAAATAAAACATTAAGCATCCGACTACTAAAATTTTGTTTGGGCGACAGAGAAATTGCAGTGCAGTGGCATTATTTGTTTAGTATTTGACAAAGTTGCATGTTTAGCCACCAAACGATTAGGTACTGGGGTACATCATCAAAAGTAGTCCATAAACATATCATGAAAGGATTAACCAATGGTCGCGAAGAAATATTTAGAATATTTAACTTAGAATTCCGCACTCTTAGAACTAATCGTCAAAAGAGGCTCACGTTGTTAAGATAACGTTATTTCTGACATTATTCAATGTCTAAATAACATTAAAATAATGTGTAAGGGCCTATCTAACGACGAATTTTATCATGTTAAGAACATTAACAAATCTTCATGTAATATTAACGGGCAGCTAATTGTTAGCCGATCAAAATTTGACATTATGCCATTTCGTCACTCTAAGCACACTGAACAGCCGAGCACTCTACATAGGCTGTCAGAAAACTGTTCCAGTCAACTTGTGACGCCGTGGTACAGTTGT
>JAAAYG020056356.1:0-42907 GCA_009936455.2 Tomocerus minor
TTTAATATTAATATAAGTCCGTGGTGTTAAGACAGATTTTTGATAAAAATCCACAAGGTTAGCTCTAAAACACAATACGGAAATAATTGTTTTTCAATAATTACAAATTCCTCTGCGTAGTAGTAAAAGCAATATTCTATTATGATACTGCAGATTTAAATTTGATGGAAATAGTATGAAATATTTTATAAGCCTAAATATTGAACACTTCATAGAAGCACTATGCAATAGTTTATAGAAAGAAAATATTTAACATTTCCTTGAAGCAGATGCAATATTTTATGGTAACAAAGCAAAGTAGGAACAGTATTTTAATATTTACGATTTCTTAAAAATATTTCATCCTGTAGTAGTAGCATATAAGGACATGCAGTTTTGAATAGTAGAAACAGTATTTCTCTAGTTATACTGCCAGAAATCAGGAATACATAGAAGCATATTCCTATATTCCAGTCTATTATAGGTAGAAGCAGTATCAATATTTTTATACTATCTCGCTAAAAATTACGTTGTCATACTATTAAATGAACAATAAGTGATCGCACTTCGCACGGTATCTCGGTAACCCGTGGACCAATTGTGCCACTTTTCCATAGCGTTCGTCCCAGGCCCCAATATTATGTTTATGCATGATCTGGTTCCCCTCGGTCAATGCATTAGATAGTTATCGTGTATACGGATGGACAGAATTGTCAATTCCATAAGCTCCCTATGGTGAGCTAAAACGACTTTTTTTACGACTGATACTTTGAATGACTATCTTACATATTTTACAAACACGCTTGGTAGAAATCATACTGATAAATAAGCATTGTTTTGCTACCTATATACTTATTTATCTACATAATTATGTTGCATAAAACTGCTTTGTACATTCGGTCCCTTGCATTTCACATTTTAGGGATACAGAATTTAATGGTAACATTAGCGGTCGCTAATGTCAGATTAATATATTCTCTGACTAATTGCGTGCATAATATTACAAAACCATCAAATGTTATAGACATAATAATATTGTGCGAACAGGCTGAGGTTGCAATAGTTATTATGCGCATTACTCAATTAACTGAACTCTTGCGAGGAAAAGGTCATTGTAGTTAACAGATAAATTCTAAGTTCCTAATATAAATAGATTGAATGGTCCAGAAGCATACGACAGTAAATTAATATCAAAGTAAAGCAAGTCATAATAGCCATGATATAACATAGCGCATGTAGACCGCTCACTGACTCGTCACCCGTCGAATCAACAAGCATCCGCACAGTAATCATTCTAATCATTTTAGTATATAATGGAAAAGTATTAATTTTAGTACACTCTATGTACATATGTTTGCATTCAATTACGTATCAAAATCTGTGGTAAAAATAGGTGTCCTTGCACTTGAACTTTCTTTCACATTCCATCGGACACAAATTCAGATTGTAATAAATGTGTTTGCCTGGATATCTGAACTGAACCTCACACCTATTTACTTACTAGTTACCGGTCGTATTCTGAGTTCCGCGTAAATGTATATTCTAATTCATATATATACATAATTTAAGCTAAAAACTACAAAATGCATACCTATAAGAAATACAGCACATTATGTGCATTGTAATTTGTCTAAAGCAGTCCATTAATCAACTGTTACAACAGGACTCAACATAAGGAAAGACCGCACAAATATGTATAGAGAAACAGACTGCCATTAACAACTAGCTAAATAAAACTTAAGTAATCTTCCTAGTATCTTTCGCTTTAAAAAGGTAATTACAGTAGTGACCGATTTTCCTTTTGTCTAGCTACGTTACCCTGATCTGATTAGTCATTCTGAATCATTCCTCCAAATTGGCATCCACCTCCGCAACAACTTTTTACATTATCATTAGTACTTACCTTTTTGAGTATGGCTGTAAATCAAAAGTATGGTTTATCTTTCTTCCAGCAAAACTCCAACGCTTCATACACAAAATTTCCAGAATATCTATCAATCCAAGATTGAATTAGACCTTCCTGAGTCGCTTCATAAGTCTTCAGAATCACATTATCCCCTGAAAGTACAAGCAATGAAATATTTACTGATTATTGAAGCTGCTACATAGAAAATCACTTTCCGCAATTATTGTCATCTACAATAAAAATGTAATTGTACCTTCAATCAAAGTGTTAGCCATAACACTTATTTTTCTTGGCTGTTTTTTGTCCATAATTATATCCCTCCACGTGGCCCAAGGGTAAATACCTTCATCATTTACGGTTGTGTATCTGTCAAAAAGCTTCGTAGCAGAACGTATATCAGCAAGTGACCGATATACCTACATATTAAAGTTAAAGTCATATTAGTATGGCATTTCTTAAAAATAAATTGAACATTACGGGTTAAAGTACCCCTTTAATCATATGGTCCTTTAGTACCACTAACCTGCAATTTCAGCAAAAAATCCCCAATGGCTTTACGGCCCACTGTTTTAATCTTAGGTCGATCGAGCGTAAATATTAAATCCGGCTTTCCATCACTGCCAACTGTTTCCTTAATGTCAACAAGACCTTCTCCAGCCTCGATCAGAACTTGAACGATTGCAAATCTTGCTCGAGAGTGGGCTTGCATCCACGCTTTTGTGTCAGGTTGGTACATTTCTAGTGCCCGGGCAGCACCAGCGAAAAGCATAGAAAGCCAGTTGACATAAATAATATTTTCCGCTTCTTCCCCTTCGAACCCAAAAATTCTAAACAAGTGAAATAAGATTTTTATTTCAGCACCATGCAGTAACGTATTTCAATATCATTAGTTATAGTAAGTGCGATGATAGAATTCTTACTTGAGAACATCGTCATTGAGTGACAATAATAATCCAACACATTCTGCGCGACATTCCTCCCATGCAGATCCGAGTGCTCCAAATACCGAATCATAGGTCTCTCCAACATCGTACATGGATTCAATCTATTCTTATTCAATCCAAAAGATTTTTCACTCAAATACACAATGCTCAAAAAATAAAATTATGAATCACGAGATATTAAATTCATAACGTACCAGTTCATTGGTCAGAGGGTTCTTCAAATCAGCAGGGAAGTTTGTTTTGCCATCTTCAGTTTTCTTCATCAACTTTCCAGATCCATGGCCCAGTAGCTCATGAAGGCCAACTTGAACCTAATCAATATGAAAATAAATGGAATTAGTCAAGGGAAATTAAAGAAGTAATAAAGTTATAAAAAATGATAATGCTATTACTCTAATCTAAACAAAACCTTACTTCAAAGGAGGTAGTACGGTACTTTTCAAATAATACTTTATCTTCCTCGGACAAAAATGGAGTGTTGCTAAACTTGGAGCTAGCAAGAATCATATTGCCGAGAGACACGTTTTTGAATCCTTCAACTTGACGGATTTCTTCATCTGTATAATTAATGCAATTTATAGACACGGATTATTGTTGTTAGAGTCGCATGTAATATACAATTAATTAGTTAATATCAGTTATGAATGATCTTACAATTTGGAATGTTAATTCCCGCTGGAACTCCACTTCCAGCAAATGTTAGTACATCAAGAGATGTGAAGTCGGGCTTCAAAAACGTTTCTTTTTCAAACTGTTTTGGCCAAGGTAAATGCACAAGGAAGGAATTAACATTATCCACCAAAGCAGAAAATTTAGCAGACATTGGACGATTGACGATTGAGACAAACCCTTCAAATTCACCTCTGGTCCCGGCAGGGTCTCGATACGTTTCAATAAATCCGATGTACCTGCACGTGATAGAAAATTCCCAATTCATTTTTATTAATAGACAAATTTTAAGATTACAAACTTCATGGAAGGTGCCCTACGAGAATTTATTCCTACAGAGGAAAGGACTTTTAGACTACTCCTCCTGTTGAATGACTAATTAAAGGTGGAATTATTATTTCTAACATCATCAGCTAACAGTTTTCGCATTTACCTCAGTAACATTGGCATGATAATAACACTGAAATTCGGAGCAACTACGGCATATTATTTACTTGTTACATATCTACCATGTTTAAAATTGCACTGACCGCACATGTAAAGCTTTAATTATCTGAAATATGATTTTAGGATTTTACGTTTCAACAGCAGGTCCCTTGTCCTTAATCCAATAACGAGATCCTTCTTTGTGAGCATCTAACGAGCCCTCTATAAAACTTCTAGCATAACTTTCCAACATGTTGGCTTGAGTCTCACTAGCTGCGAATTCCTAAAATTGAATTTTAAGTTATTTAACAATTTTCACAATTAAAAGCATATTTGTATGAGGAAGGATTGGTTATAATGCAATAGATAATACTTTAGCTTGGAGTAAGTAATCCGCGCATTTCTTCATTATAGGAGCATAATCCCCTTTTGTAAAAGACACTGTAGCACCTTCGAAATCATAAACTTTTGGTTCTCCTTCTTCAACCTCAGCAGAGGCACTTCGAATCTATACAGAATTTAATTAATTAGTGTCGGTTCGAGACTGTAATAGAATACACTGCATTATATAGCATTCACTACTTACTTCGTAGTGGGTTGTGGCACCAGACACTGTCTTAAAGCAACGAGTGATGTAGCCTTCAGTCTTTTGTTGCTTCATGAACCGGTTAATTAGGTCAGCATCTTCAGAAGTGCAATTGTCAGAAAAGTAAGTTGTGATACCCTGTAAGTAATTATACAAAATAATTAATGCATGGAAAGGGTTAAGGACGGAAGAACATTATTAGTTTTATATCTAGAATATAGACTGCCTCATTACGATTTTAATTTACCTTTTCACCCAAACCAAGTTGTTTTTCCCTTGGGGACAAAGAATACATTTTATCCTTGATCGCATCCCAGGTCTCCTTAATATTTTGCAGGCCTGTAAACTTAGCATTCTCCACCAAAACTCCTACTTTGTCAACGGGAACTCCAGGAATTATTTTGGTATCCCCAAATCCTTTGTAGTTCCCCATGTTCCCGAACAGTCCGCAGGCATACACAACAAATGCCTAAAAATAAATATAATACGCCAATAAAATTAATTGAGTCACTTTTCTTAGATGCACATACTACAAATGGATATCACACATTATTCTTTTGCGATTAAGTGTTTTAAATAATTCTGAAACAGATAAACTTATTTTCAATAAAGATTTCATAATAGCTATTTGAATGAGTAGCCATCAATAAAGATTAAAGAAATGCCTACAGTCTAAAAAAAATTGTAGAAACTATGTAACATATATCATCAAAAAAAATCTTACCCTCCACTCATCTTCAGTAAATCCACTATGTTTGATGGCGATCTCTTTTAGTCCTTCAATACCATTTGATTTAAAAATATCCAAAAGGAAAGCAATAATTAAAGGAGACTCCGGCGAAGTCTAAAAATTAAAAAATAACGTGGAGTAAACATTTATTGTGCTTGAACATGCTTATTTTTGCATATTAACAGAGTTTATACGATTATTAATATTTTAGAAACCTGAACAGCAGCAGATAATCCACCGTACCACGATGCTTCCCCAAAATAATGAGCGTACAACTTCTCTTTAGCAGTTAACCCATTGAAGGCTTCGGTGCATTCCAGATTACAAATGGGTTGATCCAAAGGAAGAATATAGTTGCTTAATGTTTTATCCATAGTTGAACACGATTTGGCGACTGGCAAAGTGCAACTAGATGAATAAGGGAATCTGTAACACAAAATCCCAACAGAAAGCATTCGTTTACTTGTGTCATAGTTAGTTAATTTATTTTAATATTACAATTATTATTAAAAAACATGTTGATATATTTATTCCATATATTTACCCTTGAAACGCAATCAAAGATGAATTATAGAATTTTTTCTGGAATAAACTCCTACTTGTTCTACTTCTGCTCTTTGAAAAATCTTTGAAGACCACAAACGGAAAATTCAGACGACTAATACTACTTTCAGCTTTAGCTGCACCACTGTAGAATCTTCGAGACAAAGTTAAGATTGAAGATAACGGACGTTCTATTCGAGAAGAATGATGTGAGGCTAACACAGACGAATGAAATCTACGACATAAAACTCCTACTTCCAGAAAATTTCTCATTGAATTGATCGCCACAATCGCCAGCAATACCTGAGCTAGGCGTTTGGAATTTTATCTGAAAAGTCAAATCAACGAATTACTTAAAGAGTGAATACTATCTGGCTATCTACGGAAACCGGTATGCCTGTTGTTAATATTACTTTATAATATTACCTATCTTATGGATTTGCATTTGCTAGTATAGGTATGCGTTGAGCCGTTGATTGATTAAATGAGACAAATCTGTATATATTAATATATTATTATCAAACAGAAATTATTTAGAAATAAAGAAGATAATAATTGCATGAACAATTCAATGGCACTAAAATGTTGAATGTAGATAGATATATAAGTTATAAGTATTTACGTCAGATAAGTGAATGAACGATTGAACGAGTCTTATTCAGCTGATTGACCTTGACAATAATATTATAGTGAATGAAGGGACATTTTGGTCGGAAACAAGGTTTGCTTTAGGAGAGCCTGAAACGTCCCTTATAAATATACGTAAATTGTTTTCAATCGCTGCAGTGGACCCTCCTAATTCCAGGAGGGGGCGAAAACCAAGGTAATCCCAGAGACACGGTCGATGCTCCCAGATTCTAACTATGAAACTGCTCGGTGTCCAGTAATAACTATATCAACAGTTCAAATGTATAGTCACCGGTTTCAATTTCAACCACCACATCATCATGGATAAGTTTGAAAAAGCAAAGACCACACTGTGTATGGAGCATGATGAAACTTGTGATAAACTTGTTACGCAATGTAGCATTAAAGGAAAAGGAATATTTTTGGCAATTTCAAAAGCAGACTTCGGATCTCGCTCGTATTCACTCGGTTGGTATCAATCTTACCGGGAAGAGAAGGACAAGCGGCAAATGAAGTTGAAAATCTTAAATGACACGCAAAAATGATTTGTATTTTGTCTTGTCACCTGTCTCTGTTTGACAGATGATTACACCTTTTGTATGTAGGATGCTCTAAATCTAAGCCTGCTAAGCCCCCTATACCCTTGATCATTGATCGAATGGAAAAATATATCAAGTATTTTAAAATCTTAATGAATCTATTCTTTGAATTGCAGTAAAGATAATAACATTAACTAACCTTCCGGGGAAATTCGGTATATCTATTGTTCTTCGTGATGGAGAAGTCTGAAAAGTCGAGAGTTTACGTCCAGCAGTCCAGCCTGAGATATAGAAATCCAACTTATTCCAGCGAAGAAGGTAAAGCAAAAATGAGCAGAATTCGCGTGCAGCAGCGTTCAATCACCGAAACGAGTAATCACATCACCGCACCGCGGCTTTTAGGATTAGTATACAAAAAATACCAATGGCGAACTGTCTGCTTTGGTTGGTCAGCGTTAGCTTATGATTCTCCGGCGTCATCACGAAGAACAATAGATAAACAAGAATGTTATAAGATTTCCCCGGAAGGTTATTGTTACCTTTAAAATCTTTGCTTGAATGAATTCAAATAATGGATTCATAAGATTTTACTATACATTTTTCCGTTTGATCAACAATGAAGGGAAAGTCGCTTAGATATACAGGCTCTTCCATCCAATTTTAATCATCTGCCAGACAGGTAACAGGACAAAATCCAAATCATTTTTGCATGTCATGTAAGTTTTTCAGCTTCATTTGTAGCTTGTTCTTCTCTTACCGGTAAGATCTTTGTGACCCTCAACCAAGTGAATACGTAAAACGAGGGAGATCCGGAGTCTGCTTTTTAAGGGGTACCTAAATACCTATACACTTTGACTACTGGGTTCTTTGAAAAAGGACATCATGGGCCGAGAATTTTAAATTTTTTCCAAAGGAATCCATATCCAGCTTGGCCGCCATGCACGGAGTGGCGTGGTAATTACAATGTAAAATCCTGATGCCGAGACGAAAACGAACAGAACAGAAGCCTTAACAGAAAGCTTGACCTTGTGGAGGCTACCCTGTACTGGGGAGCTCACCTCATTGGACCTGAAGCCAACGGCCACACGAAGTGAACTGTGTTAATACCACATAAGTACTAATCACCTTTTTGTATGCTAATGAAAAAAGGAGTTGTGGAGATTGCTGTCAATTTGGTGCTGGGATACAGAACGGCTATCAGATCAGTGGTGGATCAGTGTAACGTAGCCATAATAAAAATGGATTTTTTCTGTAATTAGTTACCTATTTAGAATGATAATGATGAATCTACTTTTTACAATCTACAAGGGTCACTTTGCCTCATGCACGATGTTTTAACATTTTACACTCCACCACAATTTAGCTTACTCAAAACTGCTTTTCTTTGTTAATCAACTAATAAGTTAACAGTTTTCACATTTAATTAATTTACACGCAATTTAATGATGGTTAAAACGATTTTGCGTTTTAAAATTTACCAATAAAATAACTTTATTGTTTGGTAAACACTTTTATTCAATATTATTGTCGTCTCAATCATTAAGAGATTAAAAAAAAGAAATTATTACTACACAATGGTAGCTTACAGGTTTTCCTGCCATAGTACATTAATTGTCTAAAGAAATACTATTTTTTACATGTTTTAGGATTAGTCTTTAGTCTTGGGTGAAAGAAAGTCAATAAAAATTAGGAATATTAATTAAATTTTAATGATTTCTCCAATAATAACGTCTGCAATAGAACCGATTCCTGAGTCGGAATTAGGTACGTCGATTCTCAATCTAGCAAAAGTTCCTCCAGTAGCACCTTTTGTCAAACGCTCTGGGTTTACAACCACCGTTCCATCCACATCTTTAATAAAATGCTTCAAATCCGACGGTATCACTAGTACATGTGGTGTAATTTCCATTTGAGCTTCATCTGCCCAATGCTCCACGTCGAAAGGAACGGACTCATCTGGAGGATACAAGGGGTAGAAATTCTGTTGAGTCATTATATAGCGAGCCAAACGTCCCATCCGATCCAAACTCATGGCAGAACTGTTAGTCAAAAATATTATTTACATAAAAATAGATTTCCTCGACTTAATATCAGTTTCAGTACATGCTATCGAGAATCCAGTCAGATTGGCAAAAAATGGAAAAGATAAATAGAGTTGATTTTGGCAGAAAACTTACTGTGAGAATTCGTTCTTTACTAGATGCATGAGAATGTCTGTGGATGTAATTCCAAATAACACTCCTCCAATAGATATAACAGAGGGATCCGGTGCAAACGTAACAGGACAGTTCTGAAATCTATTAATGCACACATAAATATTAATTCACATTCTTTTAACAAGAGTATCCTGCAGATCCTTCCTCGTCATGAATGTTAGTTCGCTAAAATACCTCATCATAATACCGTAGACGAGGTAAATCAAAAAGCATAATCCTCTTTTCATTCGATCGACGTATGCATTAAATTATGATATGCATAGAATGCACACATTAACTAATAGATAATATCTATAATTTAAATAAATTGGAGGTCTCTGAGAGGATATGACGATTAGTGATCACATTTCCGGCAAAAAAGAATCTTGAATAGATTACTATTCCTAACAAAGCACTGTCAACAGTTTCAACTGCGAAAATATGTTAATTAACAAATAGGTACGAATAATAAAACTGTAAATGGCAAAAAAAGTTAGCTTCACGAACATGACAGGAAAAGGATTGTACTATATGCAGATTTCTTGCATTACATCTAGGCCCGCAGTTTCAGAGACAATTTAAGTAATATGATGTCGATTTAACCTGTAAGAAGTATACGCAGGTGTAGGATAGACATTGTCGTGATGCGCATCTTTAAAACTAGAGACGAAAACAAGGTGTGTATTAACACCAGCCATTTCATCATCGATATATTTCATCAAGTCCGAAAACTGTTTGTCAAAAGAGTTGGCTAAGATTCCACCCTCAATTTGTGGGTGATTGGAATCCAAGAAAGGACCAATAAAGATGCATATCTGAGGTTGGGTGGTTTTAATGGTTTTAAGCAAGTCTTTCAAGGGCTCGTAGAACATAGAATCGTTCGGTGTGAAAGGTCCAGCAGCAATCAGTACGTTCAGAGGACCTTTAAGAATATAACAAATATTCATATCTTTATAAAAATAAAATTCATTCAATATATAGAAAATAGAACGATGAATGTCAAGCCATGGTCAAATACGTATTTTAAAATGGTTTTAGAAGCTAATTTTATTACCGGTGTTTGTATCCACTTGAATTGGTGTTTTCGGGAATGGTAGTTGAACTGGTAAGTGCAATTTACTTACTTTTAGTAATTTCCCCAAATTGCTCTGCCCAGTCACAGCAACTACCTGTTGAATGTGTTAATTCTAATTAACTATACAACTACTTGAATTGGATGGTTTATTTATCTTACAATAACAATTCCATATAATAATGTATTATAGTTATTTAGGTTGAAGTTAGAAATGTATAGATACCTGCCCTGGATAGACATGATATTCATCCAAACGAGACAAATCGAGGGTTATAATATGTCCTTCGCTTTCTTCTTTAGTACCCTCTAAATAGATTGCGGTTGCCGTTAATTTCCCATCAAAATTACGAATTCGTCCAATGTACACCGAATCTTCCTATAAAATTGTATCACAATTTCGTTATCAGAAAAGGAAAAGGTGGGTAATAGGGAAAATTGTCCGGATATTAAGCAAGTAGGATAAAAAATAGAACGTAAAATATTTATAATTCTTTGTAACTATTACTATTGTCATAATACGTATTATGACTAACATTGTGCAATAAATTTTTAATCAGTGATTATTTTATAAACTAGAATGTCAGGGTTAGGGTATCCTATAATTGTATGTATATTTGTACATAGGTGTATGAACTTACAGTGCATGTCTCTTGCAAATTGTTTGGATTCTCCAAGCCATATTCATCAATGATGGCCAGGCCAATTTTGGATATGAATTCATTTAGTGCTAAAGCAGCATGAGTACTTTTTTGAAACATGTACTGAAAAAATTAGAAGGTGAAAAATTTTAGTTTTGCTGACAAAACAAATTAATCAAAAACCAAACAGAATTTTAAGTTCTAATAGTCTGAAAAGTTATACTTTAAAAGTTCCATCTCTTGTTACAGTACTCTTGGTTTTTAAGATAACTTCAAATTTGGTGTCTCCAGATCCAGTAACAGTCCAATCTGTAGACTCCTTAGCGCGATATCGGAATGCGACGCCAGATTTTGAGCAATAACCCTGGGACGGTGTCTCGCTACATGGGAAAACAGATACGAGTGTTATATTTAATACTCGTACATTACCTATATCTTTTTAACCACTTGACTTGGCCTACTCGAGCCCTAAAATGAGACTAACTAAATTGCACCTTCAAATAAAAAGTTATGAATTTTTGTCCTATGTGTTCTAATAGACTCGTAATTTTCTAATTGAACTTAAGTTGCAATGCATAACTTTGAAATCTTAATTTTGCTATACAAGTTAATGTAAAACGAATGATGTAATATTGCAAGCACAGACAGACAATCATTAGTTCCATTTTATTCCTGCACACGGTTCTTGTAAGTTTTCTTTCTGAGATTTAGCAAAATTCGATATTAATAGGCTAGGATTGATAAAGTAACTGAAAATTAAACATGCTAATTATTACATGTTTGCAAACAGAAATGAATATTATTATATAATCTAACAGAATTGTAAAGGTATACTTTTTCTCATTAATTAAAACTCATTCTCGACTCCAAGATTTCAAACTACATACCTAGGTAGTAGACAGTAGACCTTTGCACTTGTTGGATTAGAATTGTGCGTTTGATTATAAGTGATTACTCATTACAGACTAACTATATGAACGACCAATTTCTCAGTAACACCTATAAAAACTATTAGAAAATGCCTAATTGGATGATTTTTACATTATTTTACTAATAATGTGATAGGTCTTAATCATAAATAATCAGTCATTAAATGAAAGGGGGTTTGGGCTTATATAAATCTTGTAATGTATGAAACAAATTCCAATGAAGTAGTGTGACTCTGTCTGTACTCTTTGTATACAAAGGAGTTGTGTAGTTGTTCTAGTGTGAATCATTATCTTTGAATTGAACAAAAGAGAATGAATGTTTTGAATAATAATGTAGGGTATATGCATAAGAACATACACACAGGGCGAATAGCCAAGTGGGCTGAATCCGACGCTAGGAGAAGAGATGTTTTCTGACTTAAGAACATTTCGCACAATCGGTTTTCTATGAGGTGTTTCAATTTTCGGTATCTGAAAGAGCATAAAAAGAAAGGAAATTTTTTTCATTGTAAACTAAAGAGAGTTTTTACAAAAGTGTGTAAAGCGATCTTATCATGGTCACTGATGCATCGTCTACAGAGAATGAATTCGAAAATAAAGAATTCTCGAAATGAATTGCTTTTGGTTAGAATAATATTGGAGAGAGAAAGAGAGATTAGTCCACCCTCCTGTTTCTCTTAGCTAAGGATGTGAATGATCAGAAATGTGAATCACGATGCATGGTTGGTTAGAATTGGAGAGAAGGGACTGGAGCAGACCTACCATAAATTCAAGTGACGCTACAGCATTTATTAGAAAAAGATGCGAACACGTAAGCTACGTTGATATAATAATACCTGGCTTGCCTTCCCTTGCTCTTTTACTCTATATCTATTCACCACCACCTAACAATGACTTGTTTTCCGAAGCTATGTTTAAGAATCCCTTTTAATTCCAGCAACAGAACTTATTCCCCTAACGCTCCACGAATCTTGCATCTGCCTACATGTAATCATCTAGCATCTCACGAAGATATAACAGAGGACAGGATTATTCTATAGATTTTGGCATTGGCTTAGTTTACCTTTGGAGATGAAAAGGGGCTTTGCACTTGAAAAGAGTATCTTCTGAGGAGCAAAGACAGGTAGACACTACAATAGATACATAAAAGAAATATGGCCTTGGTATTATGGACTATGGCTTCAGCTTGTTCACAGTCAGACAGAAGACAAGGGGAGAATTTTGACCTAAGGCAAACACCGTACTTTGCCTATCCAAATGAAGCAGATGCTACGAAAGTCTATTCCAAGACTAGACTGGACCTTGTTTCGTTAGATATATTGTATATATATATACCTAGGGTGTTCTTAATATTATATTAAGCATATTGTTATGTCATAGTAGCATCATTCTTCTTACGTACAAAGCTGTTGTGGAGTCCATGATAAATACATTCTCCCTTCCTTCACCAATGAATACCCCTACCCTCTCTGCCGAAGTGAACTAAGAAAGAAAAGGCTCTGGAGTGGATTCTTTACTTGCAGGCTACGGCAACAGCAAAATATAATGAACACGACTAGCATATATAATTTTCCAAACGGATCTGACTGTCCAAGTCACAACTTAGGGAGTTTACCTTTACTTTACCTATCTTTACCTACCTATAATAAATGCTACATTTTATATTACTAATAATCCTAACTGACTCAATAGAGATGCATCTATATTATATTATACAGAGCTCCCTTCTATAACGTACCCTTTTCTCCTTCTCCTCCAGTATAGCACATTACAACAAAAGAATCAACTTCTACCCAATACCCATTATTAAACTTGGACATTTGAAGGATGGAAACTATTTACTCTTTTAGCATCCTTCACCAATGCTCCACAACGAGCTTTTGACCTTTGTCTCTCTATGTTATTCCGTTTAGCAACAATAAACACAAATAATTATTACAAATGTACAATACGTAAAAATATACTCAAAATTATTTCCGTTAAATAGGAATTATTAATATTTCATTTATTCCAAGGAAAATATTATTATCTAACATTTTCATAATATCATCTAATCCATCGAAATGTTCCTCCCGCCTTTTAACAAGCGTACAAAGATCAATTACTTTTACATAAAAATATAACAGCCTAAGACAAAATCCATTATTTGTAAAACGACCAAAGTATATGCACTGAAAATTACGTAACAGTGTTAACAAATTAATTGTAACATTAAATACATAATTAAACAACCATTTACCACACAATAATTTCATACAAAAAATAAGACAATAAAATAAAGCATCGTACAATCAATTATAACTTGTAAACTATGAGGTTTATGATCAGAAATTTGACTAAGTTGACTTCTTGGCGTGTGACGTAGAGATTTGGACTTCTTTAGATGAGTATGGATCTAGTCATGAACGATGTCACATGCACTAGAAGCCCACCCACCTATAGAAATCATCATCGTTGACACACAGCCCCCGCGTTGTCCCATTTCGACTCCAGCCAGCTCCACTGACGAAAACAATGTCACCTAAAAAAGAAATATTGGACTACAAAAATACATTATTTCGTACACAAGTTCAATTGGACTTAATTAATACACAAAATGGACATATCTAAAACAGTTTAAGAAACATTAATACGATAAAAATAAAAATTTGAACAGAAACAAATGGATACTTGAAGTGGTAGAGATGAGGTCGAGAAAAGTGTGTAGATTGGAGATCCGGAATTTGATGAGTGTGGATCTAGTCACACTGTTGAATAAATGTGCACTAGATCCTAACCCACCAAACCACGGATCCTGTTTCTGTTCCCGCTCATCACTTGTTGCTTCGCTTGACAAATCCAGTTTTCATTTCTTGCACGATTTCTCACTCACTTAACCACAAATACAATTACGTATTCGTTGAAACTTGTCGCTCGCTATTTTCAACGATGATTTTACGCACTTTGTTCAAGGCCGACTAAGCAGGATATTAACTAAGTATAATTCCACAGCTTCCCTAATTAAAGTCTGCATCTCTGTCTAAAAGATCGAGAGAGTGAGATCGAGAGTAAAAGCAGAGTCTCGGAACTGAAGTGTTGCAACTCCGAAATCTTCGGAATGAATGAAGTGACCAGAAAGGAGAAAAACGGTTGAGACAGAAATGCAGCAACGGAAATTGGCAGAGTGCAATGAAAGAGGAAAGGAAAATGAGAGCGAGAGGATAAGAGTGTCTCTTTATTGGCTGCAGTTAGTATGAAAAGATTTCCAGGAACAGCCCAAGAAGACCTTTTCGTCCTTCCAAAGATAAGCCAGGTGCAAGTCTAGAATCAAAGCAAAGCCATTTGAGTCATGCACAAAAAGAAAGAGAAAAAGAAAGGTAAGCTAAGGTAACAACTTTTAGGAAGTTAAGGATGCGGCTGGATTTGATTGGAACTTGGCTTGGCTTTTTTTTCCTTTTTCTATACCGGCCGGCACAATATAGCGACTTCTCTAACTCTGTAGCCCACCTTTCCTCTCTCCCTCTCAAATCCTCCTGCGTCTGTGAATGTGACTTGAGTACCTAAATCCTACCCTACCCTCTTACTCTTCTCACACACACAACACAATACATCCCTGCAACAGATTTATCTTACAGTCTCACCAACCGCCACTCATTCTACACCGTCTGTCCTGTCTGTACATTGAACTCCCGAGGAGACTCCAGAAAAGAGACGGTTACTCAACACAAGAATAGCTCCAGAAAGCCGTTATCAAGAAAAGGTGCAAATGCAGACGACACAACAAGACTCCAGCTTGTTAAAGGCATTCAAGAAAAACGGTCAAACCTAAATAGGGTAGGGCCGTTGAAAAATATTTCCCTCAAAGAGTCTCTCCATCCAATCCGTACTCCTGTCCTAGCTATCTTCCAACAACTACTACAAATTCTTTTCACAATCGCACCAACGAAACAACCTCCCTATTTCCCTGCTCTTCGAACAAAGCACTCAAAAGTCCCGAGCAGTCTCACTAAACTTCTTCCTTCTCTCAACAAAGAAGATCCATTAGAACTTTACAAGAAGGGGAGAAAAATGCGAGGCTCTCCTCCGCTCAATCTTCACTTCCCGAAACATTCGTCGCCTGCTCTTTCTCTTCTTAGATTTGGCGGGATGCTGCTCTAATTGTAAGCTTAGCTATATTATCCCCTCCATAGAAAATCACTCAAAGAATCATTTACAACAAACCCTTAGATGTTATCCTACCATGTCTCAACCTCTTCCGTACACTACGTATTTCAACATCATCTCCTCATCTTTTTCAACTTCTAACAACGCCAACTTAAACGGTAACTTTTCTACTTCTAATTAATACCTACAAAAGAATACTTTGGGCCTTATAATCTCTGTTCCAATGATTACACTAACGATATCTTGTGTAATTGTAATTCAATTTCACTGTTTCCCTATTGCTATCTTTTAACCTTAACCTACCCCATTATTTGCTTTGCCTAGCCTGCATTATTACGTTCAACAGAGCTCATCTTACAATCTAATACTATGTTTACACAGGCACTCCTAACCTAATCTCGTATGTAGGTCCTTACTGTTACCGATGCCATACACCAAATACCAATACCTACAGAAAACTATTTGTACAGAGTACTTAATGTACACGCAATAGATATGTACACAAAATTATGCACTGGCACTACAATATGGACTCTATCATAGAAAACCGACACTTCAAACACGTTTATATTATTTATATATTACTATAGGTAAATACTCAACATTCCCTTATCACTATTTAACTATTTAACCACAAAAATACATAATAATACTGTTTGCGTTCGTTCCTTATCTGTGTAAATGATCCAACATCATATAAATATCTTTACAGAACCACAGAGGAAAGTCGAGGGAAAAAAACTGATGAATAAAAATAATAAAATAGCTAATGAACAATGAACAACGAAATGATTTCTCATAGCAGAACACACTTAACTTCCTGTTTCATTTATCTGATGTCGATGTGTAATGCTGTGGAGTAGAGAGTACCTATTGATACGCTCGATACGCATACGCATAGAGCGTCATTACAAAAAGAATGGCATTTTATCACATTATCACAAGGTACTATCCTAATGTAAAAAATCCTGCATATAAAATAAGCCTTCTTTCTAACATTGAGAATCCAATGAGCACGCTGTGCATGCATTTACTGATTTACAGCACCAAAATTGAAAAGCAACCCCCATGTGCAGTGAGTGACTTGTCATAGGAGTTGAGAAGTAGCATAGTCCATCCACTTCATAATATAACACGCTACATAATTAGTGTGTGTATGCATATAGGTTACTCTATCTACTGTACCTACATATTTATATGAAATTCCATGAAGAATTGATATCGTGCCAATATAATAATTCCAAGTTTAGAGCGAATCTTACATGACTTAAACTCTATACTTGTTGCTTTGCTCGTCAATTCAACTTCAACTCCGTTAGAGTTATAGCTTCAGACATAAACAGAAGTTAAGCGCAGAGTAGAGGGAGAGAGACAGAGAGATCTACTGTACCTATTTGGGTATTTCCCACAAATGGGGTCTAACAATTAGTTAGTACTTTTGAGCTTATAGCTTTTGTAGCATAACATAAGTAAGGCTAGGACACGAAAACCAAAGGAACACACACTAAAAATGTGTGTATAGCTAGACGAAGAGAAATTAATAGTACTATTCGTTGGCATCATGGAAGTAGTACACATAAAACATAATGCATAATATAATAAAAGGCTGTCTGCGATAGTGATTACCATGAAAAGTGTATAGAGATAGAAAATAAATGAAAGGGTTGAGTTGTGGAATGAGTGGAGGGAAATCCTCCTGCTCTTAGCCTCCTCTATCAATATACTAGACGAGTGCATACCTCTGCTATATGTAGGAGAGAGAGAGAGAGACAGAGAGGATAACCATTTCATCTAAATTCTAAAACGCCACTACGAGACTCACTCCTCAAGCCTTCTTATGTAAGAATCATGTAATGTACAAGGCTTGGAAAATAAGTGGTTATGTCTGTACCTCCTAACTAACTATAAATGTGGTGGTAGTTGAAAATATACAGCAACAAGCTTGTTGGCTCCTGCTGTATCAACTTTGGACGAAACGAAAACTTGAGGGTTTTGCCACGCCACGGCCACATACAGAAACAGAAGAGCTCAACAACGCTGGCTAACCCAAACCCACGCCAACCTTGAATTTTCAATTCCTCATCCACGCCTCCACATACTAACAATGAAGCATAGGAATAGGAAAATGACGGCTACGGCTGGACATGGACACGACACACCATACGTACAATAGCCACCTATATAGCTACACACAATATATTTATAGAACTTTGTATATATCTATCATAATATTATTATTATAGCTAGACAAAGTTATATATCCCCTGTCTCATCCTCTACTTTGTCTATAATAGCACAATAGACGCTAAAAGTGGAATACAACAATAAAATTACGTGTATGTATGTAACGTGTAGTGTTTAGTGGCAGAGAGGGCTATCTCCCTGCCCTGTACGCTTCCAACAGAAAAACTAGCGACAGAGTAGCTACGTTTGGAAAACGCTGTGAGAGTGAGGAAGCCTCCGGAGCCCGCCATGCCGAGGAGCATCTTTTTCAGCCACCACAGACAACGCTATCCTAACTTAACCCTTTGAGCTACAGCAACTACATGCCATAGTAAGTAGCATCATCCGCATCCCCATTTCTTTTCTACATATATCACCTTAACACCTAACTAAGCGAGGACGACTACACAGTGAAATGTAGTCGAACTCAAAATGATCTGCTCAGAAAATGTTATGTACATCTCATGGGACAACATCCGAGAAATCCCACTTTAACAGTGCCAATGATCTCAATTTCAAAGACCTTTATCTCTATATGTAATCGGAATCTCTATTTCACACACCTGATAAATAATTTTGCAAACTATTGGGAAATATATCTATCAACACAGGCACAGACAGAGTCGCTAACGAATAACAATGAACTACTATGTTGTGTAAATGCAAATCTTACACAACCTCAACCTTTCTGAGCTTACATATATTATTTATCAAAGAAACAAAAGTCGCAGACACTAATACATGCTCTCAAACGAAATTCTTAGATCAAATTCAACACAAATCACAATATTTATAAAGTGAAACACTCAAACTCCTCTTATCTACACAAATCAACAATCCTAAAATAAAATCTTGGAAAATGAAATTAATTATTCGACACAAAGAAATTGTTTTCAGTCTACAAAGATAAGGTTAAGAATGGCTAATTTATATGCACGTACAGGTCCTGCACCTTTATCCCTTGTTCACAAACCTCCTAAGACCTATACATACTAATGTAAAATAAAATGCAAGCCAACCAAGCCAAAGGAAAGAAAGAGCGAGGGCAGAACAAAGAAATTGCAAAATTCACCTGGATTTTTCCGTTGCAAATAAAGTCGTCGTGCAAAACTTGCTATAAACAAACGCGCTGAACTGATGTGGATGAAATACAGATGAAAATTTAGGAAATTTCGGGTAAAATGCTGAAAATATTCGTCCTGACTAGAGCTGCAAGGCACAAGTCGAAGACAAGATGCGGTACTGGCAAGCAGGACGCTATCCAGACCAGACTCTTCTGACGCTAAGATCTCAGGTAAGAAAGAAAGGAATTTTTTGTGCTATTGTACCTTAACTTCCCCTCAAACAGCTCCATCCATACCTTAACTTTACTATACCTTTTAGGTTTCTTTAGCTTAGGAATAAGCAAGAATACTATGATATGCATTATATTACAACAGTGAGTGAGGCAACAATTAGGCCGACCCCTCTCCTATGTCCTAACTAACATACCTTTTGGTCTCCAGGTACTTTTTCCAATCTTTTTGTGCTTCTACAAGAAACGCAACGCCTCAGGCACCCTTCACACACACATACAGATACAATGCAGTATATGTACATACATACTATTACTATTCCACAATATTACTCACTTCACTTATATTAAACGTAATATTATGTGCATTGTATATATTACATAGTTACATACTTAGCATTTACATCCAACACACTATCACACAGCACACAAAACGCTTCATTCTCCTGTTCTACTTCGGGTTCTAAAACTATAATACTAAATTCCACACACTATATATGCATAAACAGCACATCACATCACAATCATAGACCTATACTCTAATTATTCCACTATGCTATACTTGACGACGGCAGGTTTGTTACATATAATATTGTAATATACGTTATGCTTTACAGAAAATTTCATTATACAAATAATATTACAATTCACAAGGATTTCAAATTAAATGTAAAATATACCTACTGTTTTATAATAATTATGTGAGCAATATGTATGTGCTACTACAGAATTACAGACTACACTCTTGCCGGACTTAATAGAAAATGAAATAAACTAAAACTCAACAGAAGATTATTGTTAGACCAGTCGGTATGTAAAGAGAATAATATCGAGTGTAATGCTAATGTTACTTTACTACTGCGATCAGAGAGACTCAAAGTCTCTTCATTAGTTTGCCTCTCCTCTTCTTAACTACATTGTAATTTTTCTCCTTTTAGTCCCCATCGTTCGTTGGCTAATATGTTACGTATTTTCGAAGTTGCTCTGCAGCCTACCAACAGTTCATCCGTTCATCAACAACAAGACAGACAGACAGGCTATAAGCAACCAGCCGAGTCACAGTCCCTCGCATTGCAGACCATACACCAATATTAGGGAATATGTAGGAAAACGACCATAGGCAGCAGACGAGTTAATGTGCACTGTGTACGTAGTCACTCAAATCAAACAGACTTAATGCAAGTAAAAGAACAGGACAGACGGATGAAAAAAGACGCTACATCACACAACTTCAATGCAGGGTTTCAAAAATATCTGTAAATCTCTTATGGGTTTTGGGGAAATTTGTTGATAACTAATTAGGGTGCCACTAATTCAATTTATTTTGAACATTATAATTGAAGCGTTTGAACTGAGAACTTTTCTACAAATATAACAAATAACAACTGTTGGCAATGCAAGAATGGTTGGCTAAAGCCATTATATTTGGTGAATGGTGGTTAATAATAATTAAATGATAACCTCTGTTCAAAAATTACTCAACTTATATAATACAGAACAGATCCAATAAAATCGTCAAACTCAAAAGTTGTTTATGGTTAGCTTTCTAGTTGTATGTACTTTTGTAGAGTTTTGTGGCATTCTACAATTTAGAATTTATTGAAGAATGCAGAGCAATATCTGCAGAATCTGCCCTAAAGCAGAAAAGGTCAAAGGTAATTTACAAAGATCTGAAGATTTTTATAAAAAATATAGATCCAATTATGCTATTATATTATATCGAATAAATACGCTAGCTGCAACCCGTTATAACAGAATAATCTGAAAGCATATGAAAAGCGCACGGAAAAACAATGTGGCTCTGCTAATTGTCAAATATTATTATATTCGTTGCGACGAAAGAAAAGGCAGAAAAACACCCTATAGAATCTACAGTTGTTGAAACAAGATATGGGATATGATGAAACGGGTTTTAGTAACTTTAAAAAAATTGAAACCCAAAAACCATGCTTTGTGAACCCTGTGTGCAATCAATACGCTCATTGCGTTACTTCACTTATTCACTTCACTTGGTCGTGTTATACAAACTCCTAAACTCCCCTAGTTTCTAACGATGATGATAAGTCGCACTCTTGCCTTTATGTTACAACTTCAATAACGTCTCTCCATCTCAACTCATCTCAGCTTTTCTATGTTGTGAATAGCCATAGATCTACACTCATACTTTCATCTCCCCTCTTCCTTCAAAATCAAATATTCTTACAGAACAAGAACATGTACCCGTGTACGTAGCACGCTAATATAACTTGTGAGAAAAGGCTGGAACACTCATCCCACAGAGAAGAAAACTAACCATCATCCCTTCCAAAATAATATAACTGTCAGTACAGTGTGTACTGGGTTATATTGTGTAGTTACCCTAGTCTGCTGATACGTCTGGTACAACACAAGAGTACTAGAGAACTAACTTGAAACTTGGAATATTATACGAGATGGGGAAGGTTACATTACACACATGTCCTGGTAAAATATACCTAAATTATACATATGCAACGAAAATTGACAAAGCTATGCTGCCGCGTTCATTTGTGCTAGGGATAACATAATAATACCAATACCAATGCCTTTATAAATGCTTTTCATAAAGAGTTCACGACCAACAATGGCATGATTGAATGAAGTAGGTACCACTTATCAAACAATTATATTTCTAAGCTGATTTAATCATTTTTATTTGATTTGACTTATTGATAGTAATCACTAGTATGCCACCCTCTAACATTCCTAGCTATTATCATGTAAATGTAAACTACGTCCTTTATTCAACTTCCCTTATTTCCAACTTCTGCTAATGGGCAAATGACGAATAATATACTCAAAAATAGTATGATTCATACATTGCATAATGAATACATACTTCTATTTGAAAGATTTAATTTAGTCTAGTATAAATCATATGCAACCAAGTATACCCTTACCAAAAGACAGACGATATGCAACGGACCAAAAATAGATTATTTTTATAAAAAATAAAAAATGTTCGATGTTAATTAAATAATAATATAATAATTAGCAATGACGTCAACTAAGACAAACCTTAGGAAGAGAAGAATCTGGAGCGCTGTACCGCTTGATAATTTCCAATGCATCATCATCATCGTCTTCCACTTTGCTGATTTTCATGGATGTCCAATGATTGTGTATGTGGTCAAGTCGAATTTCATAATCCAGTGATGTACATCAGCCAATCCAGTTATAATAAACATTTAAACAGAATCAAGAATTAATTAATCGAATTCAACTAATTTTTTATAATACAATTACATATGAAAAAGTATATTAATATTTGTTCCATTGCGATTGACTATGACAGAGCAGTACTACACAAACGGCTGTAGTAGCATCAACCGCGTCTACAAATAAACACAGGATAAGAGAGGAGAGGCAAAGGCAACAGGTAGATTACTTACAGGTAATGCCAACCAAAAGCAAATCAATGAAAGATAATTTATTTCCTTAGTTTAATTATCAATAGCGAGTAAGTTTTAAATAATAAGTAAACCGAGCTTTTAAAATTGCAAATTCAAAATTGCTATTGTACCTTATCCTATTAGCGCTGCCAGTACTGGAGTCTCCAAAGACTTGCAAGTGCATGTCGGTAGGTCGATTCTGTTTGAGATCAGCTTCTGCTTCTGTTGTTTTCATTTTGCCCGATGGTTTTTGACTCTCCGAATTGTCCGAAAGAGCACCCGCTCACGTTTGTATCTTAAACTGTCCTGGAAAAGTTGACAAGGTTTGAAAGTGACAGTGCAAGAGAGTAGACGATAAAGGACAGATACTAGCGTGGCTTCTTCTTTGAAAGTTGACTGTTTGCTGACTGAGCCAGAGCGAACAACACTTTGCCAAAAGACTCAGAAACTAGGAACACAAAGGAAATGGGAAGAGAACAAGCTGTTGCATTTCAGTCATACAGAAATTGATGTACCGCCAGATCCTTTTCACAGTTTCCTGTTCTGTGTATTGCCAATCTAATACATGTACAGGATACGCAGAGAGCAAGGTTCTCCTGCTCCAGCTACACTAGTCGTGCTATCATGTCGTCATTATTACGAAACATACAGGACAGGACACGCTATGCGATTTTTCCAGACGATTATCGTTTCTAGTCTAGTAGCCGACGGCTCGGCATTGAACCACCGACATCGTACAGAAACTAGTAACTAGAAAAGTAATGCATACATGTACAAATGTTTTGTACAGAAGTAATTGTAAATTGTAACTAATGTAAGGTACAGAAACAAAGCTGTATAATAATTTCTGTATCAGTATGATCAGTATGAACAACGAAAGATAGTTCCAGTGTTAAAACCTTTGTTGAATGTACATTCTTGGTTAATTAATGTTGGAAATGTGTATTCAAGATCTAAAGAAACCGAAAATGACAACGATCTCACGGAATAACTTAAGTTTAGGGACAATCAACAATCTCATAATATAAGAGATTATTACTTGTCATTTTTATTCTAATACCATAGACATACTAAATAGTATAATAGTGTAGGAATAGACGCGCACTATCGTATTCTCCCTGTGTTACGAGTTGAGCTTCCTCCAAACGCCAGATTTGACTGAAAATACATTAATATGTAGCGACAATTTTTCCCGCTAATTCCCTCCAATTGTACACTATCCATGTATTAAGCTACGACCAAAAATCAGTGCGTGTCTCCCTATGGAAGTCTTTGTCTAATACCTATTGGTCGGTGAATAGTTATTGTTCTCGACTTTCTGCTTGCGTTGACTTCTAAGCGGAAAACTCCAGATAACATAAACTTTTGTTTGATTATGCGAAAAACCAGGTAGACGGTAAAAACGATATTATAAAAAATAGTCAGCATTTTCTCATTTCACTACATTAATACAGTAGTAACGTATTAAAACCGCTTGTATGCATACTCAGTTTGCATTTGTTTGTTAGATCGAAGTACGGAACTCTTGGATTTCTTGGATCGGATCGAAAGATTCATTTCGGCATACTTCATTTCAACCGTTGGCGATCTCATTCTTACCTCTCTTGATGGTGAACTTTGAAGGATTCCCGGGGATCGTGCCGGCCACTTTCCAGCACAAAATTCAAATGGTAATTTTTTATTTTTACATATTGGAACTATTCCTTGAAATTTTGACACTTCATGCAGCAGACAGACAGCTACTTATGAATGCAGGTTTATTTATACTGAATTATTGTATTAATTGTGGTTTGTGGTATGCAAATTAATTCATTGTTGATGCTATACATCTAATTGTTTTGAAGGATTTTGAGTTTGTTTTAAAACATTTGTCCTGTTTGCAGTTTCTAAACGGCAATCGCCATCACTGCTCACTTTTAGGTCTTCTCCATTCTCCAGCCACCAGCCGGTTACACTGATGAATGGGCAGAATTTATGACTAAACTAGGCTAACCGTTCCTTGGCTGAAGTCACTGCTGCTGTATACCGGCTAGAATTAGGAAATCGGACGTCGTTTTTACCTTCCATATTCCACGGTTTACATTTACATTGACAATGTTCAGAAGAAAGCTAAAAGCTTTGGAATATCCAGCCACTGAAGGTTTTGATCCCAAAGGTATCAACGGATGCAGCAACGTTGAAGCCTAGAAATATTAGGAAAAATGTAGCTTATTTTAACAACGATGGTTCTTGATTCTGTCATTTGCAGACGAAAAGAAATTTCGTGAACTAGTTGTATGGCTAGAAGACCAAAAAATTCGTCAGTACCAACAAGAGCAACGAGAACCCCTTAGGAATATCAACTCTCCGACTTGGCCTGCTGTATTTGAGAAGTATATTAGGGATACCAATATACCGTTAGTCACTCCTACAAGAGCTGAAATGATCGATTGGTTACTGGGAATTGGCGTTCGTTTAGAATATAGCGACAACGGTATGAACATTTTGATGTTTTACGTATGTTTTTATAACTAAATTATGATTATTTAGTGACTAAAATTAAATACGACCAGTTAACAGTGATTAATGTTTTTGCGATTACTAATTTTAGTTGAGAAATATTCCAGCGCGTCTGCGGAATTGGTGAAAACGAAGTCACAGCAGGCTCCAACAATGGTGACTGCTAATCCACTTGACAAACTTGACTGTAATTGTTATTTCATTGGATTAAGTTATTTATAAATACCTATATATTTTATATCCCACGCACCTCCCCATAATCGAAAAGAAATTACCCAGCCTGCAGCCCCTAGGCGCTCGCTTATATCCGACTGTTTAATGCATCATTATTCATGCACTTTTCCATACGTTCGTTACGGTTCGTTAAATATAGTTTTGTATATCTTGCTTTTTATGCTTTCATTCCACTTAACCCAATTTCTGTGCTATATACTCGGCTCTAAAATGGGTTATATAACTTAAAATTATTTATTATTGTTAGGATTTTGTCCTTTTAATGACTTTTGCCATTGTATGAACCAGTTTATCGCGCCTGTTTTATTCTATGTTTTTCTGTGGAATTAGGCCTTTAATATTCAGTTTCAATTTGGTGCAAAGAACCTGACTAAAAACTTCCGTGTTGATTTGCATTTAATATTTAATATTTAGCAGTTAGTCAACTGTGTCACTTCTATGGACATTGACTAAAGAATTCTTGGAAGTATGTAAGAGCTATAGGGCTGAAGGCTGGGTTGATTGAGAATTTTTTAAACTTAATACTTTTTGACATTATGACTTGGGTTTTTTCATTAGTCAGCAGTCCTGAGTTTGTAGCTGGAGTAAATTCATTAGCTGACAAGCTGAAAGTCTCAAAACACTGTAACCATCTTGTAACGTTAGAAGCTCTTGCCAAATTAATTAAAACTAAATACAATAAGGAAGCCATCAGGAGCAGAGAAACGCCAAAAAAGCAGGTACCTACTATTAGTTTGGGAGTTTCATATTAAAATATTTAACTTATTTAGTACTGCTAACATTTTTAGAGTAAAAAAATCTAGAGCCCTTTATTGTTTGACGAAAAGATGCTCTAACGTATAGTTTTTTATGTTTAGGAAGAACCGTTCCCTCTTAATGAAATGGATTTGGGATTTGACGGTGGTGACAATGTGCTCAACCAAGCGTCGAGGGTATATTGTTTTCTATCATCTTTTGGGATTACCGTTGCCTTTGTTCCCTTTAATATAAAAACTGTTCTCTAATGAACTAATGAATACAGCAAATGCAAACAGTCTCTTTCAGTTCAATAATGTTCATGTCCAATGCATTCGATTGATAAATAGCTCATACTCATAACCCACCCACTAATGCGCCTTTTTATAAAATTATGGTTTTATGTAGTATGTAAACCTTTCTCAGTAATTATTAATTATGGTCAACGTTACAAATTATGCAGGGGCTGATTAAAAATGTTGCGTTTACTTGGCGGGAAAATGATACACTGACTGCTAGATTGATAACACTGATAGTATTGTTTACCTTCGAAACAAACTGCCATAAAACCAAAGAAAAGTAACATGAAGTTTATATTTTTGCAGATTCTTCGTCTCCTGTACATTCACGATTTAAGGGAACTACAAACAAAAATTAACGAATGTATAGTATCTATACAAACAATTACAGCTAACCCAAAGACTGATACCCGATTGGGTAAAGTGGGATTTTAAGTCTTGTAATCTACTTATTATTTCAAAATATGATGTTCATGTTTTTCCATGTTTACTTACCACACACTCACTTGTCTGAAAGTTGAGTTCTCTCTGTACATGTCTTAATACAGCTAATAAAATAGAATCTCGATATAACTTCAAATCAATTTTTGCTTACGAAGTGTTGGAGGCTTCGGTAAGTCTTCGACTGCATAACTTCTTTACATGGCATTTTTTTAGGAAACTGAGTGGGTTTCAGGTTTCATGTGGTTCACGGTTTCTTAGCTGGGTACGGGTACACTGACCACGTTGCTATGGCCTTGGAAGTCATCCGGTAAACACAATTCGGGAAATGAGGCAGAAAATTGGAAATGGATGAATGAAGTCTTTTTGGACAATAATATTAATTTTCACTCATGATATTGACGGTTTTTAGAGCTCAATTTCATTAGGATCATAAGCCAAATTTCAGTGATAGATAATCTATAGAATACACCGATTAGAAGCACGTCAATCCGGGGGCATATTGTAAGTACAGTGTTATACTTTGAACAGAGTGTGATTGCCCTACTTGAGCCATTTGGAGGATGCCACCGATATATCTTTGCAATTTGACTTTCTGACACGAATTACAATCGAGTGCATTCCACAAGAGAGGATACCTTCAAGGCTCAGTTTCCGTGAGCAACAGGGAAACTGTCACTCTGTCACCTAACAATCGTTAGCTGACTCTGACAGAAGTGACAGGATTTTGGAGAGGCTCATTTTCTTTCGAAATTCGAAACTTTAAGACCGAAATCCTCAATGTCATCCAAGGTGTCCAATATCATGAGCCCTACCAGCTCGGAAGTCAATGCCTTGGAAAAAAAAGGCTATATGATTTCCCGGAAGATAGGACAAGGGTCATATGCAACCGTACATCTAGCAGAATATAGCGAAGGAGGACGAAGAGTTAAACTAGCATGCAAAATTTTTGACAAGGAAAGGGCACCAAAGGATTTCTTGGATAAATTTTTCCCTCGAGAACTGGACATTTTAACAAGAATAGAGAATCCACACATCATACAAGTTCACAGCATCTTACAACGAGGACCTAGAGTATTCATTTTCATGCGCTATGCTGAGAATGGAGATATGTTGGATTTCATTCGTCAAAATGGGCTAGTTCCAGAAAGGCAAGCTAAGATTTGGTTTCGGCAAATGGTCCAAGGGTTACAGTATTTGCACTCTCTTAATGTGGCTCATCGCGATCTCAAGTGTGAAAATATTCTCCTGTCTCGTCATTGGAATATTAAATTAGCAGATTTCGGTTTCGCTAGATTTTGTGTGGATGTTGATGGTAATTTTGGCTTTTGAATCTGATTTAGCAGAAAAAATGAATATTTACGCATATATTAGTACTCTTTTCAGTGACAAACTTCATATTATTACACTGGTAAATTTTGGCACAATTTTTGAAATTTCAGGGAAACGTGTGCTGAGTCAAACGTATTGTGGGTCCGCAGCGTATGCTGCTCCGGAAGTTGTCAGTGGGACACCGTATAACCCTAAATTAGCAGATGTATGGTCCATGGGCATCATATTGTATATAATGGTGAACGCAACTATGCCTTTTGATGATTCTAATCTCAAGAAGTTACTCAAGGATCAGTTAGCTAGAAAATGGGAATTCCGCTCTCGAGTTAAGGATGTTCTGTCTCAAACTTTGGTCACTCTGGTTCGTACCATACTGGAGCCAGACATTACGCTTCGCATCACCTTAGATCGCATTTCCACCCATGAGTGGGTTCGACGGGACGCTCAATCCGCTTCGCAAGCAACAACGGATGTTCATGATACTCCGGTTCCTTTGCAACTTACCTGATGAAAAATAGCCCATGAATTACGTCTCTACAATTTCCATCAGCTTACAATTTACATTTGGCACCCAGTTCCAAATTTTTAGTAAGAAATTACCATTATTAAATATGCTGCTTTGAATGAAATTTTTAAGAAAATGAGTTTATTGAAGGCTACAACTATATACTACAACACAAATGATAATTTCCATCTCATCTTATTTTCTAGGTATTATTGATGAAATCGGATTACCAAAACGAAGAGTGGCAATGGAAAATGATATAGCGTTTATTCCAAACTATAATTACACATATATACTCGTTTACATAAATCATAGAAGCATATTTTTATAAAATTTATTATACTATCGAATGCTACCCATGCTGAATTATGAATCATTTAAATTTCTAGTCATTTCTTCGGCAGATTAAAAAAGACAGTACACTATATACAAAATGTATCATTGATGAAATCATCATAATGTTCATTTCTATGAAATCCTAGACAAGCTTTATTTGTATGGCGATACCTCGACCACATATATGAAAAAATTCTTGCAAATCCTGAAGCAGAGCGATAAACGGCCGGTATATATAATATATTAAGTATTATTGAGTCATCAATCAATGTCATTCAGTCAGGTTGATTTTTGTTGTGATTGTGTCGAAAAGGTGGCAAATCAAACCACCGTGCAACTCCAAGACCTAGCAGACCTGCAATGAAAATTATAAAGGAGATGTACAGTATAGTCAGAGCACAATTTCGTTGATTTGATGTTTCATAAGCTATTGCTAGTACTTTTTTTAATTCAACTTACCAGAACCAAATAGACCTATAAAAAACTTGTCAACGATTGAAGACTTAATCATAGCCGATCTTCCTACATAAATACCTGCACAAACGAGTCCTCCTCCTGATATTAATTTGCATGCCAAACAATTATCTTCCTTATTGTTTTGCCCCATTATATAGTTGCCCAATGCTTGAATTAATTAAGGTAAAGTGATGATAGATGATCTCAGGAAAAATTCATGGAATCTAGAAATCCATATGAAATAATGGCTCTTAGACTTGCTTAGATAGAACTTTATATTTATATACTTTATATAGCTATAATTTGATTGTTCATCTCCAATTTAGGATGCACATTTAGATAATTGGAGAGATATCATGCGATAATGCGAGTATAAAATCCCTGTTTCCCTTGTCGTCTTGTTTGAAGTCGAGGTAATCTTCCAGGGTAAATTAATTCTTTAATGTTCGTAAAAAGTAAACAATGACGATTTCATGTACATACTACATCATGCACAGAGACAATCCAAGATGAAGAACGTTTTTGCATATAAATAGAAAAATGGAACTCAACATAGTAAAGCTGTGATATTTACTGTTCCAATTTTGAGACAAGTAGTTTCATTCAACAACATCAAAAAGCATGCATCAAATCAAATCGTCAAGTCATTATTTATGAACAATGAAAAGAGATTAGGAATGAATAAACAGATTGAGGTTGCAGTCACCTGGCTCTGGAGCCTGGAGTGTGTCTGGCACTCTGGCTGGACTCCAAGTCCAGGAATTAGATGGAGGTCTCTAGGACTCTATCTGAAGTCTGCAGGAAATAAGGAAACAGGATCTTCATAGGATTATACCCTTCCTTGAAAGCGAGGCATATTTAAAATTCAAATGTGTTGAACAACACATGCTCTCAATTATAGGAAGCGTGGACACACATACTCAAATTGGAAACATCTTTATTTACAAATATTTAATTCATACTGTTATATTTCACGGCAAGTTTAATAAGTGCTTTTTGGAATCTTTACTAACGATGAAAGGTAATGTACTTTTAACTTATAGATTATAAACATATAACATGGCATTGTTTTTTGGCCCTTGAAAAAATAAAAATAAAATTTTTTTGTACAAATATATTGCAAATTAGTGAAATTACCTTTTTTATCACGCAGATGCTATTATTAGGCAGCTATGCTGATATTCAATAGTATTTGTGCATTTCAATGTGCAATTTTCATTTGGGTAACAAACTAATTGCTATGATTTTGACAAACTTGCAGCGAAAGACAAAGTTGCCGCTACTACTACCAAGAAGCGGGGCCCAGTTCTCAAGTTAGGCCCACATAAACCTAAGAAAGTCAAAAAGGCTGCTGATATCGTTGAGTCCTCCGAAAATGAGGAAGAGATGGAAAGTGACTTTCTTAGTGGTTCAGATTTGAATGACGAAGAAACTGGGAATGATTCTGTTGACGAAGAAATTGGAAATGATTCCGTTGAAGAGGAGGCAGAATCCGGAAACGATTCTGTTGACGAAGAAGAAAGTGAGAATGATTCCGTTGAAGAGGAGGAAGAATCTGGAAATGATTCCGTTGAAGAAGTGGAAGAATCTGGAAATGATTCTGTTGAAGAGGAGGAAGAATCTGGAAATGATTCCGTTGAAGAAGTGGAAGAATCTGGAAATGATTCTGTTGAAGAGGAGGAAGAATCTGGAAATGATTCTGTTGAAGAGGAGGAAGAATCTGGAAATGATTCTGATGAAGAGGATGAAGCTGCTGGAAATGGTTCTGTCAAGCATGAAGAAACTGGAAATGGTTCTGTTGAAGGGGATGAAGAAAATGATGGCGATTCAGAGGAAGTCAAGGAAGAAATATCGGGGTGGGCTGATTCTATGGCCAAAATCCTTCATAGCTCCAAACCTAAGCACAAAAAGGTTCTTATTCTGTCAAGAGCCAAGAAAGATTATGAGGTAAGTTTGAGGATAAAAATTACATCACTCGTACATTTCTCGTACATATCTAACTTTTATGTAGGTACTGTAGTATATACAAGTCCCGTGTTAAACTGATTAATTAATAATGTTGCCTATCAAAAATGTGATGATGGTTCTCGGTAGTTCCAGTTTCTGAACCTGAAACTTTTGTATTATGTATAGTTTAAATCTGTAGAAATGATTGGTTTCTAAAATATATTTGAAAAGCATGCGATGTTTTAATACTATCAAAATATACGATTAAAAAATGGATATGTTTAGATAAACACAGCTCCTCAGAAAAAGCCTAAAAAGACAGAAGATTTGGAAATTGATGGTATGGAACATTCAGAAGAAGCAGCGGCTGAAGAGCCTGAACCTGAACCTAAAGACTCGGCTTTGTGCTTAAAAACTCAAAGGAAATTGGAACTAAAACAAAAACGATTAGTATGTATTAATAATTTTTTATTTAACTGTATAATTTTTAATTTACGATACGTTAGTTTTAAGGAAAACCCATCCAATATTTGGTTTCGGTGTATTAAGTATTTTAAAAATAAGCATTAATAAATTGTGTTTTAGGAGAAACAGTGGGATAATCTCAGTAGGAAGAAGCCTCAAGATGGGGATGTCCAGGTGGAAAGAGCTTTGCTGAAAATTGCAACAAGGTAACCTTTCTTAAATTCTAGAAGCCATCAAGGTTTATAATTATTTAATAGATTACTTGAAAATCGTATGTGAAATGATAACTTCATTCGTTTATTTTTAGGGGCGTTGTTCAACTGTTTAATGCAGTTTCGTATCAACAGAAAACTGTTAAAGGAAAACTACGAAGAGTTAGAAATTCAGAATTTAAGAAGGATAAAGTTCTTTCCGAAACAAAGGATATGTTTCAGTCAGCCTTAAAGAAAAGTAGTAAAATTGGAGATGAAGATGAAATTGAGATTAAAGAAGAAAGTGACGACGATAATAGTATATCTAAGCGATCTTTTAAATCTGGGAAAGACAATAAAAGTTCGAAAAAACCTACCTGGCAAGCTCTTCAAGACGATTTTATGTTAGATGCTAAAATGAAAGACTGGGACCGCAGTAGTGATGAGGATTAAAATTTAATATTATTATATTATTATGTACAGTTCGATTTTTAATAAAACATATTTTATTGTTTCACTGAAATTTTGATTGTTATGTCAAATAATTACATGTTTTCTACTTGAAATTTTTAGTTAGGGATACCGGTTAGCAGCCTTTACAGGAAGGGTGTTGATAGCTTGTAAGAGATATCGAATTCGATGATCCATCGCTCTTAGTAGGTGACGGTGATTCTTCAGTGGCATTAAGAACATCTTCTATCCAGATATGTAACAGACTCAACTGGTTTTTGCAAATATCATGTTTCTTTTTAGGATGAGTGTAAAATAAGCCATCAACACCACATTTGCGCAGTTTTTTGAAAGTATTTTTTGCCCATCTTGGTTTTACTAGAGGATCTTCAAATCCTTGACTCATGAATAACTTGGGTATCTGGGGCGCTATTTTCTTATTCCCCTTTTTCAAGTATTTCTGTATAAACGGCTCCATGAAATCCCCTCTCGGTTTTTGGACAGAATCATCAAAAGTTCCTACACTTGGAATGTTAATATTTATGCTATCTGTTTTACTATTGAGCTTTTCCACAACGAATGGTTTTTCTGGGGTTCGCTGTTGTTTCAGATGCTAGCATGTTAAAAAAATAATCAGTTTTTGTGTACTATATTTATTTTTAATTGTGCATTTAAATGATTGCTATACCTCAAAAATAATTGAATGTTTTGGGACATAGGAAGACAAGGTGAAAACACCGGCAATCTGAGGATGGAAACGATAGCCTAAATGTAAGGCCATTGAGCCACCACTTGAAAATCCTGAAATTTTGCGTAGTTTATATTTTTTTCAAACAGTAATAATTTTTTTTCTACATTTGTTCCTTACAGATTAGAAATTGTAAGGAACTAAGTAAATAATTTTGTACTGTTCCGGTGATCTGTACCTCCGATTACCATTCTTGACAGTGGAATTCCAGTTGTTTTATGCTCTTCTAGTATCAATTGACTTAACTCATTAGCAGTGCCGTTTATAGAACCCAGATCTTCTGGTGCGTCATGGTCAAATGAAAAGCGATTGAACCATACAGATTCATGCTGTTTGACATTCAAAATCAATTTTCATTGTTAGTTACGTGTTATGTGTCCACATAAATTAGATACTACTAAATACTCCTTATTTAGTTGTCATTTTGAAACATTTTGAATTGCTTGAGAGATTTTGTAAGTGCTACCTTATTTCCATGTGGGAAATAGGATAATTTCGGTGCAGTTGGATATAGTACACGACAGGTTTTAAAATTGAAATCTTGATCTAGAATTTTGTGCAGCCAGGTCTTCAGACCAGAACCATTGTCACCTATATACTCAAAATGTAGCAAAACATTGCATAATTAGTAGTAATCATTAATCATCAGTTACCTACATCTTAACAGTAAATGAACAGGAAAGTCATGTCCTACTTCTGCCACAACTATAGGCTATAAACGCATTTATCTCGTCGTCTCAATGTATACTTATACTAGGTATACTTATTTTTGGAATTTATAAAACACTTTCTCCTTTCCTACGTTAACTCCCCAACTTTCCTAAAAACAAAAATAAGTTGGTGTACTTCTTCGAAATTTTGTCGTCACTGTTCTCAAGGACGGCTGTCAACACATGATACAGGTCTACCAAATATTTTTTTCTGTTTTGGCCCGCCGAGCCTAGTTATTTTCCAACGCAATTTATGACACTGTTAAACCAATTATGAAATCAAAGAATAAAGCTGTATTGCATGTGGCGATGCTAATGCGTGGCAAAGAAAAGGATTTTGTGCGTGCAAAAGTCTTGTGCACGGAGCGAAAGGAAAAAGAAAGGTGTCAACCGTTTGTCTGTTTAGTTTGTCATTCTTAATTTCGTAGTGGAAGAGGTCTTACAGGAGCCATGTAGGAAAAAGACGCATCCCTTAGTACTTTTGCTGGTGGCCTGTGTGACTTCTGAAATGGTAGTGGAAGCTATTCGTTTCATTATTGTCAGCACCTGGCTGCATATGTGTAGTTTACAGAGCAATTTTGTTTGGGAATGTATTTCCGGTTATATGAATTTAGAATTTTAAGCTTAGATCTTTTGGCTTCTCGTATTACAATATTCCTAAAAACTACAAATAGGATTGTCCATGTTTTGTTATCAGTCTGTTTTAAAAGCCGTTTTAGTAACGTGGAAACCCATTTAATTTTATTACACAACCCACTATTAGAAAGACATGATTACAGTAATATAGAGCTCATCACAAACGAGTTTCTTTTCTCTTTTAGTAAATGTATTTGATATGCAACAGTTTCTCATGTGAATAATAAGCTATTGAACCTGGTGATTCTTTCTCCGCAAATCCAGAAACAACTTTGTATCGCGATGATGCATGATGATGTGATAATAAAAACAAATAATTAATTTTTAAGCTTGCAACAAGTAATTTTTATTTACACTTCATTTTATACACATTCTACACATACATTTGAAGTAATGAATCATAAGGTACTCTCACACTCTACAAACTCTTTACTTACATGTAGAAGTAAAAGTACTAAGTTGACTAAGTAAGCGTTGTTCTTTCATTTGACACAATTTTACTTTAATTTCATACTTCATTATCTCTAATACAGCTTTTTGTTGGCATTTTCAATTGAATTGAATTTGGCATTAATTACCTTACTAAGTAAATTGGCTGTTTCTTTCTGTCTAGTATTACATAACTCTTTGTTCATGAACACAAGACAAAACCACTTATTGGAAATAGTAACTTTCACTTTATGACACACACTTAAGTATATAGCAATTAAATGTAACTATTAATTTCTAATTACTTTAAAGTAGTGACTCTATATAGTTATACTAAGTTTATATGACATATTATTTATTAATGTTACTTAATAGTAAGTAGTTTATATACAATATTTGACAATGGTTACTGCACAATCTCGGCAAAACACTGGCATAGCATTGCATTGACTTGCAATTCAGCACATATCCAAGTGTAACTAAAATCTAACTTATTAGCTATAATGGTAGACTAGTTGTATTTCTAGACTACACGTACACACTTAGTCATATTATAATTAGACATTCTTATATAAGAACCGGAATGTTCACATTTCCTACACTACCTATATATTATTTACTTACTGACCAAAACCAGAGTAAGCCTCTGAACTTAAAGCTAAATTAATTACAATTCAATTAGTCTGACAGTTACCATTGAAGAGTCAATCATTCTGAGAATGAAAGTGTACTTCTGACTGTTTTCCTAAAACATGACTAGATTTCACTCAAGCCTGGAGTCAACCTGTGACTGGCAGTTGCTTAGCTAATTTCTTCTTCCCTCCGCTATAACTATTCACCTACCTAGATTTCTACCTTTCTATACATTTCCCAGTACCTAGCAATCTAATATCCCACTAAAATGCTAAACACCCATCATGTAAGTACCTAAAATGACATAATTCGTATACAGTAATCCTATTGAATGGTACAAACAAATGTATTAATTAGTGGTGAAAGGAAAAGGCTCTAAGTAGTCTCCTGAAGAAAGTAAAAGTACTTTCTTCTTGGGTCTTTTACTTTCACCACGTTTACAATTGTACCATCATCAATCAATGCAAACACAAGCATACTCGTCCGGCCGGACATATCTAAATGCATTACCCATTCATTCATCATTTCAAATATTACAATTTTTTTGTAAAATGTTTAACTATTTAAATAATATACAAACACCAAGAAACTCATAAAAGTAAATGCCTTTAACAATCCTGATATTCTGAATAAAATGAGTTCCTCTACTGGGAATCATACCTGAGCTGAAATAAATGAGAAGCTAAAATATTCCCTCATTCAGAAAATCTCTCGCAATTATTGAAAAAAAGAAAAGAATAGATGCGATTATGTTTCCTTTCTGAATGAGGGAATCTTTCTTTGACAATATGAAACAATGGCTGTTGAAAACCTTGATGCAGCCTAAAAGTACATGACACACGATGAAAAGAAATGAATAGCTACCTACTACAAGAGAAATAAATGCTTTCCTAAATCCCCTCCTACCTAAATTGACTATTTGGTTTCATTGTTAATGATTGTAAACAAACAAAATGACTAGTCATGCATTCTCCTATCCTAAATAAAACTAATATTGCATTTTCCACCAACTAGACCCCACTCTTTCGACTAGTTCTACTTCTACCTCCTACCATTTTCCTTCAGCTAAGCCCTAACTACTTTTCATGCTTACATTTACCTGAAATAGAGCTAGCTATTTACCTTAATTTGCAACATATAATACCTACATTCTATGTAGCATTGTCAACGCGAACCTCAAAATCTTGCTAGATCATCTTAAATTGAACGGATACTTACAAAACGTATTTGCTAACGCATGACAATTATAATTAGATTTGATACGTGTACATAGTTAAATACAATTATAATTCTCAGAAAGGACGACGGCGGAAAGAATACTGTCTGAAGAGTGAGAGAGCGAGTGATGGAGACAGACACGCCGCTCTCGCAAACAGAGATCAAGTACTCGAAGATACAGGAAGAAGTAATCCAGCCGCAGACGCTTGATGCATCATTAACCTTGCGGACAATGATGACGATAAAGGGATCATGTTTGCCTCATCTGACTCACGACTCCCATGACCGTGACTGAGTGTGAGATGGCTAGCTAGAGAGGGCAAACTTGCAAAAGTAAGTGGACAGCGAGGACAGGTGAAAATATCTCGCTCCGAAGAAGACTCTCGGGTTTTTGTCTCTCGCTCGTGTTTTAGCTTTGTTGACTCACTCGACGATACGGAATTTAGTGACATTGGAGACAGCGGAGTTATCATCGAATGATTATTGGGCGAACAAGGACTGCTCAAAGACTGTTCACGAACTCCTCTTGGAATGGACTCTTCTTCAGGATAACCATGAGCTGAGTTAAGATGAGAAGATAGATGCAACTGGAATTTTTTGGGATCATTGAAACTTTTTCGACAGATTACGCAGGTAAACGGCGTTTCCATATGGTGATAGCTTGTCTCAGGACTTTCTCTATCTGGAATAATAAATAATTAATATTAAAGACGAATATTTTACTATTTCCAGGAAATTCGTAGATTTTGAATTGTTTTGTGAAAAGTTAAAGTATGTACCTTTTTGAGCTAAATCAACTGGTTTCTCTTGATTGTTGTTGTTTCTATCTTCCATGTAAGAGCTATCCCAAGAAGTCTCAGATCGTGGAGACCGTAATGCCCAATCTTTTGTTCGGTTTCTGTCAGGGACTTTTCCTGTAGGTAGTTTTTCAGCATTATTGGCTTTTTTCGCAGAATTGGCACCTTGAGCTCCATTCCTGGGTCGATGCCATCTTCGGTGAGAAGCCAAATTAGCAGGACAACTGAAGACTTTATCACATTCGGGGCATCGATATTCGACATGAACAATGCAAGCGCATCTGTGTCTCGCCAACCCAAATGCATCATCGTATTCTTCCGCACACAACCGACAAACGTAAGCACCGATCTTGTTCTCAATTTTGGATAGCTCTTCACGGGCTTCGTCGGTAACTTCCACAGTGTTAAACGCAGGGTCGATATCACCACGGCGAGTTACCTGGAATAAGAAAATAAGTTATAATGTGCTTCAGTCTTCAGAAAATCTCAATTCACCCCAAACGCATGAAATCCATAATAACAAGAATATTTTTAGTTTTTTGTATTTACCTGAATTCCCAAAGAAGTTTCTTCATATTTGCTATCATCTTTTGCTGCCAAGTTTAATGAATCTCGAACAGCAACGATATCTCTGATAATAGTTCCAGAGACAGGGGAAGATTTATCATCATCAAAGTGAAGGCGCCGAACAGCTTTGGTCTTTTTCTGGGGTTTCACACTCTTTTTCGAAGTATCGGGAGTAGTAGTTGCCCCAACCACCTGTTAGCAAAATAAATCCAAAGTTATATTCCGCCAATCGTTTCCTAGAATTGAGGAGTGAGAAGTTTCCACAGAACACGCAGTTGCAGAAAAGAGGAATCTCTCCGTAGCTATGTACAGAGGTTTAAAGGAATTCCGTATGCTTACCTCAGATTTGTCGGTTTTCACCAAAGCAGCTTGTTTTCGACTGGTGGAATGTGTTTCGGGAGTTTGTGGGAGGGGCCGCTTGCGTGCTAAAGACAGATCTGACGGACTATTCAACCCCATTTTCACAGAAACCGAAGAAACTTTGACAGACAGATCCAGTCCGTTTTCACTCGCTGTTGTAGCACAGGAAGGTAGAATCGGGCTCGGGCTCATGGGATGGGATGATTTATCATTATTCGCATGGCCGTTGATTCCAGGAATATTATTGTCGTTAATATTGACACATAAACCTCCCATAGTCCCATTAGTAAGAGAAAGGTACGTGGGCGAGTGCAGAAGTTGTTGCATTTTCAAAACGGTCATATCTTGAATTGAATTCCCATACGGGAAGAAATCTGCTGGAGATTTTGGGGAAACTGGTGAAAATGCAGAATTCGGTATTTTCTTTGCCGTCGTCAGTGCAAGTGGAACACTTTGAATGGGTGGCGATAATGGAGTTAAGTTATCCATGGATCCTAATGTGCTCTGTTTCCACATTTTTGCCCAATGTAGCAAAGCGGGGTGAATCGGAGGAGCGGATACCCCTACCGCTGATGCCAAATCCGTTAGATATAACGGTCGGGGTGTGAGGAACAGTTCTGTTAAAGACTTGTCCATTTTTGTAGAGTAATTATAATTTTCTAGGAAGAAATTGGATTGTTTCTGGGACGAGTTTAAATATCAAACAATTCTCTGGCTAACAGTTTTTTCGATTCTGTGTCTTTCTTCTTTGCGCAGTGTATACAATTGAGGTTAGGTTTTCTTGATGATTCATTAGGCATACCGCAAACGTCATGAGATAGAAAAGGAAAGGGTTTCCTTCTATTCAATCAAAGATTCATCTGCTCTGTGCTGGTTGTTGGCATTTTAGATTTGGTTTGTGTGCAGGTGAAACGGAGTGATTCACTGTGCAGGTATTGCTTCCTATTCACGTAGCCTCAACTTGTGCTTGGAGTTGTTTGGAAAATTATTGCTTTGCTTTTCTACCCCTCTCTTTTATGTGCTATATAAATGTTGTAGAGACATAAGAGAGTGAGTCCTAAACATTCCCTCCAGACTACCTGTCTGTGTATTTACATCCGTCCGTGTGTAAGTAGTCGATCCAGCTGCTGATACGAATCACTCTATAATAAAATATAATGAAACGGAGGGTTAACTCTTTGTATGTTGCAGGAATCATAGGAAATGTTGTTTGAGCATTCAAGAAGGGTGAGTTAGTGATTGACTGAAAATAAAATTCTCCTTTCCTCTCCTTTGCTTTTGGAATTGCAGGTACCTTTCCTTAGAAAATGCATAATACCTACATATACACAGTAGGGAACAAACCAGGAAGAATATTTCTAACATTTCTAACACACATAGAATACAAAATATTGCGTTTTGCAACATGTTCTACAGTTTTAAGAATCTTTACATTATTACATTGCCCAATTCTTAAAGGGTATTCTTATTCTTACCCTAGTATAATTGCCAAATATTTATTGCGTTACCTTTCAGACTATGTTCTGCAGTTGCAAATAACAGGAGAGGAATACCACGAACAAATGGACTAACAAAATGTGCAGTTATGTTTCCCTACTCTCACCCTTTACAACCTTTGAATAATGTGTGGAAAATTTAGTAGCCTGACTTGCTGTAATTGTAGTATTGCGAATTTTCTGGCTCCAAAGAAATTGCAACCTATAAAACTTCTTGATTCAATATTCAGGAGACTAGCTATGGTGTAAGAGTTTTCTAGCTCAGTTATGCTATGTCTCGTAGAATTGTGCGTGAATGCCAGTTTAGTCTGTGTGAGGACATAAAATGTGTGTGGATTGCATGCTCAATCTACGGCGGTGAATGCAATATAGATTTTCTGTTCTCCTTGCTAATGTGTAAAAGTGGATGGAGCTATATTGTATTTATAGGGAGAAGGAAGGAGTTGTGTCAGCGATAGAATTAAGTAGAGGAGTAAAAGCAAGTAAATAAATTGCGTTTTGCGTAGACGTACCTGATGCGATGTGAAGCTTTGTCGTCTCCTCTCACTCACTCCCAAAATGATTCATTCATTTTCTGTATACGGACTCAGAGTTGAAGCTTTGTATTCGTTCGAGTTGTTGTTGAGGGTGGCTGAGAGTAGCTTGGCCCTGACCAAACTCTACTTGCACTTGACTGTGCACCAAGGCATGCACCGTTCTCAATTCATGCTTTTCAACGAAGGTAAGCCAACTCTCTGGACAGATGATGACTAAACTCTTCGTTCAGGCGACGAAAATCAATGAATGTGACTTCCCACTTCCCTCTTTCGTTATTTTCTGATTTTCTTCTTTTTTTTCGTTTTATTACAAATTTTCTTCAGTTTTCAGGTAAATATCTGCTCTGGTAGCATGAAAACTTAATTGATCTTGACGGGACTAGGTTTGACACAAATTCAATACTGAAGATACTTTAATGTTGACAAGAGTTCTGACTCGAATAGTTTTTAATGACTTCTTCAGTGAACTTGAACAATTGACTAATTGACGTAGTTTGACTAGTTTTATTAAAGATGACTAATACTTTTGTAGACTTGAATATAGACCAGCTCTGTAACATCTGACAAGATACCTCATAAAATGTTGACTAGATTATTCTGACTTGAATCTTGACTAAATCCGTTGTTTGAGACTAATTTTTTTGACTTGAAACTTGACTAATTTTGTTGGTAGTGACTAAAATGACTTGAATTTTGACTAATTCCGTTGTTAGTGACTAAGTTTGGCTAGAACCTTGACTAATTCGGTTCTTAATGACTAAATTTGACTTCCGTGTTGACTAAATCTGTAACTTGACTGAATTTTTGACTTGAACCTTGACTAATTTTGTACTAGATGACTAAAGTTCTACGATGAGACTAGGATATTGACTCCTTTTGTATGACTATGAGAGACTTGAATATTGACTAAAATCAGTTCAATTTGACTGGAATGTTGACTAAAATCAGTTTAATTTGACTGGAATGTTGACTAAGATGCTTTTATGACTGAAGCAATTTGACTTGAATTGTTGTAGAATTGACTCTTTAATGAGGACTAGCTATACACATACAAATACATCAAAGAAAATGTAATTTGTAGCATAAGAATTGACTAGGTTTCCAAACTAGATGTAATTTTTGCTGACTAACTGACTGCAACACTGTAAGGCCAAAGCTGATTTACTTCTGAATTGACTAATCAGTAAACAGACTTACATGAAACCAGAGGAGAAGAGAAGTTGTTTTGACTAGATGTCTAGCTCTTCTTATTGTTGGTTCGCCTTTTGCGTTGTAAGAGTTGTAACTTGACTATTGACGATGACGGGTAGCTGGCTGTTGAAAGTTGCGTGTTAAAGAAAACGTAAGTTGAGTTTAGCGTGCTAAGGAGTCGGTGTGATGCGACGAGTGTTTAGCCGATAGTCTGCAAACCGCAACTAAACGTGACTTTGTTTTCTTCAGTTTAATTCAGATGAGTAGTAAGAAGGAGTTGAGTTGACTTTCACTTTCCTTCTCGGAAGAGTACACTTGAACGTAGTAGGATGATATAATATTATTGTTGTAGTAGCACTCGGGGTAACTGGAGACACGGCGTTCTTTCTCTCTGGACAACTTTCACCTTCGACTAGATTTCTGGACTAATGTACTGCGACTAGCTCTTTCCTGCTCTATATAACAGAAGACTAGCTCATATCTACTGACTTAATAATAATTAGACTAGTTATACACTAAGTGACTAAAATGAACTCTATGACTGTGTATCTTGAAGAATGGACTAGTTTTCCACAAAATACTTTGTAAATATCTTTAAAATCTATCCTAAATATTGTCTTGTACTTGCAGGTCGTACTAACTAACTTAGCTAAAAATAACTTAGAGTAGTGGAATGGTGGTAGTAGTAGTAGTAGTAGTAGTGTAGAAGTGAGTTAAGTATTGAGACAAGGGTAGTGAGACTTTGATTGCACTTCTAAGTATCGTAGTAGTAGTAGTTAGGGAGTAGTAGTAGTAGTGTTAAGAGTAGGGTAAGTATAGTAGTAGGCCGAGTGTGAGGTC
>JAAAYG020056412.1:0-10461 GCA_009936455.2 Tomocerus minor
AGTGCATGATTTTATTGTTACCAAATGGCATTCATTCTTGGTAACTAGCAAACTAAATTTCTGTCGTTGTTGTGCATTGCAAAGCATTGCTGTGAATAAAACATCAGCAATATTTATAAATGCAGTTTATTTATTCATAAAATATCAAGCCACATTTGTGCATAACACATAGCAATATATTTATCATGAAAAATGTAGGTATATGCAATATTTTACATGTGGCATTTGATGATGGCTACGATGAGCCGAAACAATACGTTTATTTGGTGAAATAAAAATGAATCTTCACGCTAGTTGTCACGATTGTTAGCAATTGTTAAGTTTTAAATCTTCACACGACAACAACCTTAAAGGTTGTTCTTCAATCCATCTAATGAATTGATTACGGTTCAGGTACTCGTACTAAAATCATATTAATAGTTTATTTAGATCCCAAATGGGGTTATTACTATTGAGCCATCCACAATTATGACTTATAATTTTATTACATTCAGTCAAACAATGAAGCTGGCTACCTACACTGCTGTCTATTTTCATATCAATAAATTCTAGTCACCTCTACCATTCAATGACATGAAGAATTATGTGCCACATGTTGCATTTTACCCATTTGGAGAACCCATCCCCCCGGAGTAGCAGTTCTCGGAATATCTATATATTTTCAAAATAAGTTCCTTTGGGGATGAAAATCGTTGGATAATTCACAAACAAAGATATGTTGCCCCGTTTGGCTCCCCGGGACCCTTGAAGTCAATTTTCGTATCATTTTTAAGCATATGGATCTAACTTTGGACCCTGACAAGATAAATCTCTGAAACAATAAGTATCATTTAACCCTATTTAGGACGGTCATGAAGAACAAAACATCATACAGAGCTACCCCTAGCCCCTAATCCTAAGGGAGTAACTATGTCTCTCTTAAAGTGCCACCAACAGTAACGCAAATGATGCATGAGGGTTAGAGAAGTGGGCTAGAATTAACTTTGTAAGATGCATTTTTCTTTATCCCCGTCCTTAATGGTGTTGAATGAATCTCGTTTTAGAGCTATATCTTGTCAGGGCACAAAGTTATTTGCATATAGGCTTAAAAGTGATACTAAAATGGATTTGAAGGGTCCCTGGGGACCAAACGAGGCAACAGATCTTTGTGTGTGAATTATCCAATGGACTTCATCCACAAAGGAACTTATTTTGAAAATATAAACATATTACGAGAACGTTTACCACGGGGGGATGAGTTCCCCAAATGAGTAAAATGCCACATGTGGCACATGATTCTTCATGCCGTTAATTGAGAAGTAGAGGTGACTTGAATTTATTTCATGTCTCCAGTGTGTATGGCTCAAAAGTTATTTACGAGAACGTGTCAAATTATGATGAAAACGCGGATTTTTAGGTCCCCCAGGGGCCAAACCATTGGACATAGAACTTTGCCAAAAGAAATTTTCAAAGAAAAATCAAAGAGACCTGTCCCGAGGGCAAGTCGTAGAGGATTTTTTTAGTTCTTCAAACAACGGGGAAATAAATACTTTTGTCTCAACTCCATGCATTTTTCTCACTCCAAACAAAAATTAATTTTTGCGCTCCTAGACACTTTTTCGGAAAATCCCAACGACTCGCCTCGGTACTATAAAGGCCTACGCTTTAAAATATAATCAACGTCCTAGCCCCCCCTCCCGGGGGTTGAGATATACGTGTTTTTCGTATCATTGTGACACCCTTAAGCATGAGTCACCCTGCAGCCAGTTTGCATAAATCAACGAACCAGTAAGTACTTACAGTAAAATTGAGAATGAGGTTATGCTTCTTACACTGTTTTTATTGAACTTGAATTTCGTAACATAAAAGCCGAAAACAATCAGAGTAGTCACCCTTCGCCCTAAATATTGTTTTTGTATGTTTGAAAAAGAAATGCTTTTTCAGACATACAACACTATCATCAGACTGTTTTTATTGCTGTAAGTCGTACGTCTTTTTCACAAGCTAAACTCCGAATTAACGAAGTCAGGTTGTAGATAATGCCTTAAGTATTAATTAACCACCACTGCATTTAAACCTAACACTCATTTTTCTCTTTATTTCGATTCATTAATTTGTTATTAAAGAAAACTCATTTATGTACTTAAAGACATGTGTCATTTGTTATATCAACGAGTTAAAAGTTAAAGGCAATTATAGTCTATTTTACAGGCTCAGTAATTAACATCGTCTTATAGTTGACTATGGATAAAACTGTACACCGTGTATTAAGAATGGCATTCCAGAAACCAGAAACTTGTTTTCAGGAAAATTGTAGAAGTAGGACAATTGACATAGATATATTTGAAAACTACAAGTTTTTCTGTGCAAAAAATTCGATTTTCATAGTAAGCATTTTTTGAAAAACAATTTTTGAGTGAGAATTTACATTATGGACTAAACTAAAAGCAATATAATAAGCCAAATTCATTGTATTTTTCAACTAAATTGCAATCTTGTAATAAAAGTTTACACAATTGTGTGTTGTATTGATTGCAAACAATATTGTATTCAATTGTTTTTTATTGCGATAATTATTTTCGTAACTTAGAAAATGATAATAGGACAATTTTAAATGCATTTATAAATTCGTACACATTATTACAGCTTCACATTAAATCCATCTACAAATAATATCTACAGGTGATTCCTATGAAGAAAATAATGGCATATTTGTTAAATAACTCTGAGACTTCGGGTCTCGACGATTTAGGCAATTTACATTCAAAAAAACCCCATTTGTTGTGGTAACTTTTCGTAACTATTTCGGAATTTTAGAAACTTAACATAGTTAGCTAACTATTTTGGGGAAAATGAGGTCAGAAACAAGTTTCATAAAAGCAAAAGTTATGAAAAAACGACAGAACAATGGATGTACATGGTTATAGAAACCATAATGTAGCCGTTTATCACATTTTGAAAATTTTTTCAATTGTAAATGTACAAAAGTGTCAATAAACAACTGGTGAAAGTCAATGGAGAAATCGGAAAGAAAGGATATGCAAAATTAAAAGCCATCCATAAAAAAGGAAGGATATCAAGGTCAGAAGAAAATCTCCAGTATTATAGATGGTGATGGAATGTTTGTGTGGTAATTTCTCTGACACCGGCCAAAATAGCTGCATTTAAGTAGGCTCCGTCAGTTGAAGCTGAACGTAGTTTTGCACAAATCTATTTTCAGTCCACAAAGACAAAAATTGGGTATGGAAAAAGTGGAGATGATTCTTGTTTAAAATTTTGCATAGCAGATCAGAGGGCTAGGTTTGTGTATGGCGTGTGTAGTTCTGCATGACTAGTTTGGCACGGTTATTATAACTTATCGTATTGTCTGGCTAATATAGCTGTAGCGAAGCTAAGTAGGTCAACGTCTTACTTCTCTCTGCCGTCCGCGTCCCGATGTGCATTTCGTAGTTGTTGCTCTTGCTTCTATGTATAAGTCGATCAACTCTACATGATATTTCAAAAATACAACAAATACCGATGTACCACCGCCGCGATGTACACATATTTCACTCACTACAATATTTCCCTATATACACTTACTACACTGAAATACACACAGGAAATTGAATTTCTCGCGCGGTCATACGAAGCTTATCATGTGACTCTAAGTGTAAGATTGATTAGTCCATTCTAGAAAAGGTTATTTAATTAATTCCCAAATCTCTGGTAGTAAGTTATTCGGCGTTAACATGGATACGCACAACGGGCCGATCTCCAGTTTGTTTGAGACACCTATTGTTGGGATTTTTTTTAACTCTTCAAGCAACGGAGAAATACTTTTGTTCAAACTCAATGGATTTCTCTTACTCCAAAAAAATTAATTTTGAAACTTTTTCGGGAAACCCCTACGACAGATTTCCCAGTCACCAAATCCCGGCTCTCTCCACTGAAACTCCACACTCAATCTGGTTCTGCTGAAACAACACTACAAAAAGTGAATGCCTTGTGTATGCACAAGGGCCGGGTGAGTACTGGTCAACGACAAGGGCCAGGGAACTTCAATTCACGAAGATAACTGAGTAAGAAAGATTTGTGGTAATGCATGGTTTTTTTCTTGAATGTCAATTTATCTTTCAGTTTTCCAATGTTGCAAATCCTCGACTCTCAATATAAGGAATTATTTCTCCAGGTTACCCAACAAAATGGCTGAGGATAAACCTTATAGATTGGAAGTGAGCGAGGATTTTGGAAGATTTCTTTGAAAAACTTCAGTCGAGGAGATATCTTGTGGGATGAAACTCCCTTAATGTGGTCTCCAATTGAACCCAAAGGCGTCCCCTACAATGGACAATTGATTTCCATATGTCTTGGTTGTTGCAAGACATTAGATGATTCGCCAATGCAATGTCCCAAGTGTCTGTGGCCATGTTGTTCAAGGAATTGTTGGGAGGTAAAATTTAATTAATTGCTTTTTAATTTATCTATTTATATTATATCATTTATTAATGCGACTCAGTTTAGAATTGCGAATATATATTTTATGTTGTTGGTTGTATTTAGTAAACAGATTAGAATTACATTATCTCTGAAGAGTATAATCGGTAGAGTCATAGTAATTTTATCCCTTCTTACAAACTAATATTTAAATGGTTATACACAAATCTGTAAGTTAAAAACTCCTCTTTCCAATATACTAGCAACCACTCTGTCCTTTCAACTCTATATTATAGTTAATGAGGTGTTAATCTGCCCACGCAAGTGACCCTTTTTCATGTAAATAAACCTTGACTTAATTTTAAAGCGCTTGAATTTTGATGGAATCTGTCATGGAATGGATGAATTATCAAGGGCGTATTGATTCGTCTTGGAACTGATTATCGTTGTAGGCTTAAAGTAAATGGGAAATATTATTACTGTTTAAATGCGTTTTATAATGTATGATATTTTGTTATTGGCTATATTATTATAAGCCATGTAAATAGGATTAGGATATATGCACATCATTGAATGGAATTATTACTCATTCTTTTACAGATGTGCATTTTATACAACGACTGAATAAAAATTACAATATACAGAATCGTTCATTACGTAATACATTGAATATATATACTGATAATGCAGTTTTTAATTTCAATAAAGAAAACACAGAAATAAAACATTTCTATTCCCTTAGACTTAGCATTGGGACTTAGCATTGGGACTTAGCATGGGACTTAGCATGGGACTTAGCATTGGGACTTATCATGGGACTTAGCATGGGACTTAGCATTATGACTTAGCATGGGACTTAGCATGGGACTTAGCATTGGGACTTAGCATGGGACTTAGCATTGGGACTTAGCATTGGGACTTAGCATTGGGACTTAGCATGGGACTTGCCCCATGCTAAGTCCCTATGCTAAGTCCCTTATCCATATGTTGAATTCCCATTTTAATTAATACCCGTCACTATTTTCAAATTTTGGACGAACCTAACCTAAAAGGAAATAAACATACCCCTAAATCTTAAGTCTTTGTACACCGTCACTCATCACTGGGGTGTGACGGAGTGCAAGATGCTATGTTACTATGCCTTTTAGGGGCCACCATTTTATTTTAATAACAAAGGAGGCACGAACGAGACGAGGAGAAAAAATTAATAGCTCCTCCCATTTTGTAACAGTTAGCCGTGGTGGCAGTTAGCCGGCAGTCATATCCATTAACTATTGAGGCACGGATAATGTTACGACAGTTATCTAAGCAAAGCAAATATGGAGATTATATGCTATTAATAGAAATTTCATATATAGACCAGCATATGTAGTTATAATAAAATATGAAAAGATTATGAAAATTTATGTTAGTTTGTTTAGGTATTCATTATTTTATTGATTTGTCTGTCTGTTCTTCACTTTACTCAACGCACCAATTACATTGCCAAATATTTACTATATCATATTTTTTCTTTTACTACCACATTGTATTATTCCCAGTTTTTATTTTGACCTCACTTTGGAATTTCACAAGGAAATTTAGATTACTATACAATTCTTAACGCACCAAGGACACTTCTGTGATACGTAACAATTAGGATTTCTACCACTCATTATTGTAAGTTAGCACATTGAAGGATTACAATATCATGATCCTTATAGTATATTATAGGTTAGCATTGCATTTTTGGCACAACCTATCTAACTAGAAAAACAAATGAGGCACAGACTCGAGTGCCAGTTTTTCCTGCTCCTCTATTTCGTTGATGAACCCCAACACCCGTTCCGACCAGTGCTCTACGATGATCAAATCCATTTCTATGTCGAGTAATTTCAATCTTTTCCAAAATAAAATTCTGTTAAATAACTCCACCATACGTCTGCAAATTCTCAACATGAAGGATATTGGATGATCTCCATGAAAAATTGTTGTCATATCGGCAGACTTGAACACATAGGCGGCATAGGTTGTTGACACAACCTTCAAAAAGTGAGCTGCAATAAGAACAATTCTTAGTTAGAACATGCCAATTTCTGTGGTCATGAATGCCTGACAGAATTTAAATCCAACGGATTTGTCGTGACTGAATTCCCCAAAGTGGCATTTTATTTAATTTTAAGTTTAAATGCTATTAGATTAACACTTTATTTTTCAAATGTAGAGAATTTAAACTCCAGAAAATTCTAATGGAGACTCATCATATGCTCTTCTTTTTTAATAAATTTTTGCCATCTCCTCCTTTGCAGACACACAATCTGCGTTGAATGATGAATATTTCAATGAACTAGTACGTAGTACGAGCGTATCATATGTAGTGCAGTGTATTACAGAAGAGTCATAGCGTACATTAGCATAGACCACCCGCACAGAACTATATTTTCGCATAATTCGCCCGGTTAAAAAGTACCTGAAATCAATGTGAAATTAGCTTTCGAAATTATTTAGTCTTATCAGTCGACGTTAGCCGATTTCAGCGATATTGAATTTTAAATTAAGGGGAGACCCAGGGCATGAAAAGGGAAACTTTTTGACTTTTTGCTTGCCTTTTTGCCTATCAAAATTAGCAAAAAAGGCGCCTTTTTGACTTTTTTGCCATTTTGATTTAAAATTTCACAATGCACCCAATTATATAAGATTTTCCAATAAATTGCATACAAGTTATATTCCAAATTGAATGAAAAATGTACGGATATGCAGCGGAAACAACAATTAGCAATATTTTACTGTCTGAAACAATTGGATCTTTAGTTCCTTGAACATTACGGATGGCTGTAGCCACTGCAAAAGGTCATAAAGGCCAAAAAGTTAAAAAGGCAGCAAAAAGTTAAAAGGGCGCCGTTTTGCCTTTTTCATGCCCTGGGGAGACCATGATTATTACTATTATTGGCTTATTTAAAATTCAATGTCTCCAAAATCGGCTACTGTCGGTTGATGAGAGTAACATAACTCGTGAGCTAGTTTACTTCTCGATTATTTGCGCTACAATACACAGCGTTCAAAACTGTTTTACATTTTCCCATTTTATTTATTTCAACGATTAATGCACCGGAATTTTTGGATACGAACCCTCCAATGTCACTGCATTTGTGCATACGCTTCCAAGTACATGGCAATAGTACAAGTCGGCCCTACATATGATCAAAATTTGATACAAAATAGTCCGCCACATGTTCCTATTGGACGAACTCCGAACGGGGCGAGGGCGGATTACAAAAAAAAAATTTTCGTAATTCTTCTGCGTTTACAAGCTATTTTGTATTTTCTTTGTCAATCGTTTTGTCATAAAAGGAAAAAATATATTTTCCTCCCGAAGAATGCTTTGGGTTAACGCATTTGTTTAGACATAAATTGCCGACATTGCCGTCAGAGTTATTGTATGGAGAATAATGAAATTATTAACGGGAATGAAAAAATACGTATTTGAAAAAAAGGTTCAAACGTGTCGTATAAAAGTTGCAAAATGAAATCCTACGATAGTATATCTATTCTTAATTATTTATAAAAATTATTTAATTTGCGCCAACTCACCTAATACAGCAGCAGGCATGAAATTTTCACATAAGGGTAGATATCTCTTTGTTCTTGTCAATATCTTTGTGAATAGCTTTTTAGCGTCCTCTCCAGGAGACATCAACTTGGCTGTGAATCGGCTTCCGAGCAACCAGTGCATGGCGCACTGATACATTATGTAATGATTTAGATGCAGTTGTTTTTGTGTATCCAGAAAATTATCGGCCATCTTCGAGGAATCTTCGTGATGGCGCATTCTAGCCAACGACATTGGTACTGTCTGCAACATTTCGACGGTGCGAGCAACCGAATGAGAGTCCTCCATGTAATCGCAACTATCACATAGCCAAGGACTTTCAACGATTTCAATCGGTTTCATAGGAAGCATAATCCCCTTCCCACAGCTAGGACATATCATTCCCTGGAACATAGTACCCCCTTCGGTCTTGTCGCTGCATCTTATACATTTGCAGGTAAAACGACGGCTTTTGTGTATTCGCATTTGTCGCAGTGCAGTTCCAAGTTCAAGATCATCCGGACTATAAGAGATAGAGAGAATGTCGCCCGACTGAATTGTTTTTCTGGCAGACAGTCGGATGGTCCAACTGTTATATCCGTTCTCGTCTACATGTCTTAAAAAGCAATACTCCAAGTTGGGGGCGCATCCATGCGAAAAAAAACTGGCGCAGTAAAATGCAGCCATGCCAACGTACCTGCGTGATCAGCATTAATTGAAACAGTTAATCAATAGCCACAGATTATAGACTCCCGAAAAACACCAAGAAAAAGTAAGAATTATTACATTGAGTACTAGGAGATTGATATAGAGTGGCCTCAATAACGGTGTCACGTAAATTGGAATTCGGAGAAAATTTTAAACTTTTTTTTCAAAAACAAACTGTCATTCCCGAATAAATAAGCAAATAATGCTGAATGTATATTCTCATATCATATAGTTTACAAAACTCGTACGACGAGTTTCCTTGTCCGCGCACTGCTTTTGGCGTACACCAGTTAGTTTTTCCCCAAAACACTAGTTTACATGTAATTCAAGTAGATAGTCAGCGGTGCCTTGCTAGAGAGCTTGGCAACGGGAAATATTAGTAAATGACGATACGTCAATACTTTACTCGGAAATGGAATTAATTTAAATACAATAATTTTTTTTCATGTATTAGTAACAAAAGACAATTAAAATACACTGTCGTTGTGCCATTGAATAACAAAGGACCTCCTCTCGGCGTCAAAAAGCCTCATCATCCGAGGCGAACTACAATCGTTTATATCTGCATATGCAATTAAATTAATTATGCCATACTTAATGCAACTACTGAAAATGTAAATTACTAACTCATCGACATCTTCAAATGCTCGACAAAGAAATCCATTGATTCTAATAATTGTCCACAATCGGGAGACTTCTTTCTTCGAGACAATCATTTCACATTCCTCAGTCAAAAACGTCCAAACCATCTGTATGTCCTGCTCATCTTTCTTCTGGCAGACTTCATCTTCTTCAGAGAACTCACAGCAAAGATCTAAAAACTTTTCATACTTGATAGGATCCAGTTGCTTTAAGAGAAGCACTCTGAGATGAAGTAGCATGTCAAAGTTCGTTCGGTTAACTGAAGTGTGATGCCGAGCAAGGAATTTGCATTCATACTTATTGTGTTTTGTACTCTGTAAATATTACAAGTTATAAATCAAGACAATGTTTGCGCAAAAATATTACTTTCTTAACTACTTAATTATTAATATGTACAAGAATAAGTACACGCATAATACTCGGAAGTCCCAATTATACATTGGTTCACGTCCTGTTGTGTTCTACCCTTCACTGAATTTTTTTGAGTAGTAGTTAACTGACATAGTTATATGCAAAAAGAAAAAAAAATACTACATATTCGACAAAATAAGACTCAGTTGAAAAAAAATGACAACCGAATGAGTTGCCACTCAAATAAAACTTGAATTTTGTTATTGGTTTGTTTAACACTGAAGTCTGTGGAAAATGTGTGGCTCACTTTTTACAAATGTCAATTCCACATACAAATAATATTATTTAGTTGGTCTAACTATACTTGGAAATGGAACAGACCAAATTGTCAATTCGCAATGAATTGAAATATTCATTTTGTCACCAGTTTTTTTTCGAAAACTAAGTTATTTATTTTAAGAAATAGCTTAGTTTGTTCGGTTTGTTAGGTTAGGACCTAGAACAGGTCAAGTCAATAATTGTAATTACGGTAAACTATGTTTACATTACGTTCGATACGTTTTGACAAAAGGGCTACAGAAATATTTTGGTGTGTATACAATTTGGGGCTGAATGATAGAGATACAATAAGGAATAAATGAGTAATTCTGCCTTATACATTGTTTTGTTACAAGCAATGATTTATTTCCATTTGTTGTTGTTTCTTAAGGAGGGGTTTACACGATTGCCATCCCATTTTCAAGGAAAACGGCTTAATGTAGAGCAATGAAATAAAAAATTTTGAAATCTACTCATAT
>JAAAYG020056423.1:0-10460 GCA_009936455.2 Tomocerus minor
ATACTATTAGTAAGTCACTATGTCAAAGCACAGCAACATAGCACACAAATACTAGCAGCCCAAACGTGACAACAAGGGAGAAATGGTATCACCTCGTTTAGATTAGAGGGTGACCGAAATGTCGAGCGTCTGGGCAGGCTTCATCGTCATCGTCACCTGCTCTGTCTCTCAGTCAGAGCCACGTGCCTCTTTGCTCTTATAGTCGATGAAAAGAGCGATGGAAGTCGCGACCCTTCTTAGATTTCGCTTGTTAAGATTTTTCTTAAGAGTCCTACCTGATGCATAATATTTTTTCCAGCTCCATCCTATTTGCTAAGAAAAAGGAGAGGAAGAAAATTGAGATGACGAATGTGAAGAGGAGAGCCTTCACTTTATTCATATCCTCTCTCTCTCTCTGCAGCTCTCTCTCTCTTTATTTCATCCACACATATGCATTCAATGTAATGTGTTTTCATTGTAGACGGGTTTGAGTTTTCTAGGACAGGACATTTACACTGTTCATGGCTTTCTGGGTTCTTTTGGCTTCCTGCCTTGCAACTTTACTGGGTTATACTTTATTTTGTCCGCCTGAGTAAATACAAATACATACAACAGACAGGCAGAGCACAGCAAGGATCTACTTATGGAAAGATTCTTGTCGTAAATATTTCTTTTAGTCAATTGTTATAAAGTTATAATACTATATCGTTAACACGGCACAGCAATATATTATAGTTTAGGCTAATGTCTAAGGCTATATTATAGCATGTCTTTTAACATTGAAGCATTGAGGGGATGTGTATCTTGCATTAAATGTACTTAATGTAAACACAACACATCAAGTAAGCAGTGCAGCGTAAGCGTGCTAAGATTAAGTGCACTAGAGAATTTGGCTACAAGGATTCTGTACTCAGCCCTAATGGGTTGTTCTTATAAATAAGGGTAGATTATTTCTTATAGCAGCTCATTGTGTGTTACTACTGCAAGTACGAAGAAAAATGTAAGGGTTCTTTCTGACGATAAGGATGCCTGCAAGACCAGCAATTACTTACAGCATTGAGGTAGATATAGAGTTCAAGTGTTTTTATGTCACTATGTCATTACGTTATGTTATGAGTATACATAAGGATGAAAAAATTCATAATTCATCTGTAATTTACAATAGAAACACAAATAACGTTCATCGCACTGCCTAAATTCCCTGGGTGTGCTGATATTATAATTTATAAGTGCACTTACCACTTACTGGGTAGGTACTAAGATATTTAATTTCAACAAAGACAAAACTATACCTATTGTATTGATAGCTCAAAAGTCAGGTCGTAATAATATCTACCTATAAATGTGAAAAGAAGAGACAAAGAACAACATAATATAATAGATCAAACAGTCATTATTACTATAAAAAAATCTTCTATTCACTTCCTGATTTAACGAACAACCTCTTGACATATCATCGGTCTCTAAAGGAGCTGACATCTGAAGAAAATTCAATGTTAAAACCAAAACATTAACAATGCAGGATGAGAAGACGTCAAGAGCGAATAAAACGCAGACTTTATATCATTATGCATTATATTGAGATTATTCAAGCAGACTGTATTCTCAAGTATCGTCTAGCCTTTTGATAATGTCACACTAATCAAAACTAAGATCAAGACTGGAGTCGGGACAAGGACAGCAGTAAATAATTGTATAATCGTTGAATACTTGTAGTAACTATTTACATGAAAAGTATTCGTCTAAAGAAAATTGTACCCCCTCATATCCTGCATTATATGTGACCTAGGTTTGTTACTTTGTTTTGTTCACGCTTTATACTTTTATGCTGTAGAGCATATGAGTGGATTTCATCACTGTCTCGGCATCTATTAAAGTTGGTTTTACATTATTAGCTGAAGAGCGACACAAAGTGCAGACATTATTGTATTTTCATTTTCTGCCTAAGGAATTAATATGGTTTACAGATCGTAGAGTCTGGGGTATTGGCATTCCGAACTTCAGCCTGATGTGTATCAAGTCATCAAGGGGATTTTTACTCCCGAACTGACAATTGTATAAATGCCTTGGCTTCTTACCTTTATTTGCATTGTTAAACTCCTCGCTCCGTCGAAACATTAGGGTTTCCCTTTACTCATTGATATTCATAGAAAATCAAAATGATAGGAATCTATTTGTCTTGTTTAAATACTAAGATTTGCAAGTGTATTGGGTATTTTTCTGATTCTAACATGACACACTCTGAAGTCCCAGAGATGTGGTGTCACTAATTATAGTGTGCATACATAGTACTAATGATGAGACATTACTATCACACCTGTTTATTATCAGCGTGCTTAAAATGTGTAATTTATAATTACATTCATTTGACTATGCCTATACGTATGCAGAATTCAATTTTAGCTCGTTTCCTAATCCATTAATAAGCAAAATATCCTTTGCATATTATTTGTGTGGGTGGAAAAAGTTCACTTTACAGTAGTAAACAACCAAAATTGATTGTGAATGTCAGGGAAAAGTCAAAAAACATTATGTTTGTACGATAAAACCACAAAACGAAATAGATGCAGAATGAGAGGTTGGTGAGAGCGTGCTCGGCGTGTGATGCCAATCATTGTGCAGTTTCATTGCATGCAACAATCGTGGATCAAAGGAAGCAATACTGTTCACATCAAACTTTTACATTCACACACAAACACAGTGACCGAATAAAAATCTGAACTGACAGTAATCGGAACCGACTTTCCATACCATAAATATACATGAACTACAATAGTAACTATTTAAGGACATCGCAAAGTCTATTTACCAACACAACCCGTGCACATAATATCAGCATTTGTCTATATAGAGAGTATATGTACTGTATATACTGTCAAAATGTGAATTACATAATAGTAAATAGCTTTATCGACATTTAGATTGCTGATATAGTTGTTCAAGTACCTTTTAACTCGGATATATATAGCAGTTACATTCAAAATAATGGCAACATTTTATATCGCTGAAAAAGTTCCCATGTACTTCAATACTGTGTATGTCATGTATTACTACTCGTAGATCATACATTAGATTTATGCCGCACTATAGTCTGTGGGATGAGACTGCGGATAAAAGGGTATTTGAAATACTAACGGTTTTTAAAAGCATATTGTTTATTCTGTAGGGGATGATTGTTACATAGAAAATAAAAGCAAAGCCAAAGGGTCCTACTTGATGTGATTGGTGTCGTGAGCCCTAAAGAGTGTGAAAGTATAATCTAGCATATAGTTGAAATGTATATGTGCACATGTATTTAAGTGCACCAGCTATAGACAATAAATACATAGCTGACATAATAATGAAACTCATTCTTTGCGACTCATCGTCGGAGGATTCACTTTGCTCCTGAAACAGTGCAGTGTGCCAGAATCTATGGCACCTTTATTAACCAAACAAAACGGAGTAAAGCACCTAACTTTAGATTAGAGTCATTGGTGCAATGTAACGGTAGTGCGATGATGAACAGAATCCAGGGCAGGAGCTGCACAGAGAAATGGAGATAATATTCCTGGATTTCAATAGAAAATAAAGTAATTTCCCATCCCATGCCATCCAGAATGTTGGGACAATAACCAGTGTGAGTGGCTACAGTCCACCATGCACCAGTAGTGTTATTCATTAGAAATAGCGAACAATGAGCAAGGTTCATGAGAACTGAGTTTTGGACACACGACACAAACACGACGCCACAATAAGCCCACGTTACATCATACAATTAAACGCTATATACTCTGCCATGGATTTATATATAGCTATATGCAATCCAAATAAAGTTAAAACTTTTAGGACAAAGTGGAGGACTGACTGATGGATCATCCGAAGCGTTCGCCCTTCGCTCGCCCGCTAATGCTTTGTTACTCTGCTTAGGCTTGCTCGTCCGATTATATTGCGATGAGCACATGCAGCAAATATTATATTCAGGGCATATTAGATATATGAGGAAGGAAACCACCTGCCCACTTCGGTCCGGACGATGGGAGATGCGATGGTGTGTGCCTAAGTATTAGTAATAGGGAACCAGTCAGCTGCCATTGTCAGCAAGATGAGAAAAACGAATCATTTTCAACGGTTATCTATCAGACTCCTCTTATGATGACTGTTGTTGATGCTCTCTTCTACTCCTCCAACCTATGCATTACCTCGGAGTATTAGATTGCATTGTACCATCTCTTATTCTAGTCCACCTTTTCATTATCTTGCAGTTTCACTAGTTTTATTTCTATATGTGCACCCTCCAATTTTATTAAGTAGACCATTTCAACGTTTTTTTGGGCTTATATAAATATAAAGTAGACAGTAAATTGTACGAGATATGCGTAAATAGATTTGTCTATAGTAGTACCTATGCAAATAAGATTCTTTCTACAGTTATTAGCTATAGAGGGGCCATTTCACCAGAAAAATTTAAGATGGGGATAATAACACTGATAAACAGTAAAAACGTGAAGTTTATCATAGTTGTGTAAACCTAAATGGGTTAAAACAAAAATGCTCTTCAATGTCTTCTACAGTAAAATTAAGTAAATCCGTGCTATAAAATACATCCCTATATTACAATATCGCTTACTTATAGCTCTCCATAAAAATACGCAATAATATTATTATTTGAATCAATCAGCTTGTTGTGACCCTGCCAGGAAACCCCAGAGCCCCATTATAAATTCGAATTAGAGCCAGACCATTTTTGACATAATTGTAAACGCACCAAACTGTCCGAAGGTCGATTCTTCGTGAGGTGACTTTATTGAAGAAACAAACGAAAAATGACTGAAAATGTTTATGAAACCTTTAGATGGCTTACCATATGAGTCTTAAAAACTTTATTTTATTTTCTTATTTTTGTAATTTTGATATAATGCTCATTAAGCAGATACACTTATTGTTTTCAGTTTCGTTTCATACTTTGACGGTTTAAATATGTCGATTCGTAAAGTTTGGTTTTCGAAAGGTGAGGCCTCATGTGACGTGTACCCTGTACTTGATTTTAATCATGATACTGATACATCGTGCTGTTCTGACGAAAGAAGTCAAATCTATAACAATAAATAATAAAATAGAAACCCCATAGTGTTTACTTACTTTTTATACAGTAGTTACATTTATAGAGATGCTGTTATTAGCTGACCGTTACCCATTCTCAGTGTGACATTCATTTAGTTCGATTTCATCTGTAAGAAGTCGTACTTATTATTACAAAATATACATCTTCATTTTCGTTGCATGAGATGTTAGATCTCAATAGCCATTCCAAACCAATAAAACAAACAGTGTGTCCTTATCTCATCTCGTGCGTGTGTTCCAACTGGGGCCTCCTATTTAACTTTTAGTTACGACAAGGTGAACTTAAAAATTGCCTATTCGGTAATTTGTGAGTGCTATATAAAAATTGTACAATCTCCCTATGTATAGAATCTATGGATTCAAAATATTATGAGTAGTAATGAAGTAGTGGATAGTCATTAGCACTATTAAGATGTAGTTATGCAACCAAATGTACACAATTATAGATAACGATAATTGCGCACACGATGAATTAAATTGCATGAACTCTTCAAAGAAACAAATGGTATCGAAAGAAAATTCAATTCCGAATCGACGCGATGGTTGTCTTCCTGTTGTGCTAAAGAAAGATCATTTTCCTATCTTTACAGTAGTTAATATCAACCTTATATTATGTAATTGCAATCTATAAAGGATAAGGTAGCTAGTAGAAGTCACAAAGTTAAACCATCCTCTGTCTCTAGTGTCTATACCTTCCTACTTCCTACACACATCATGAATTAACTAGTAGGTTAAATATCTTGTAAATGTGCAGGTATGTAACTATCTGTGCATTTAGCTGTCACTCTTTCGTATTGTATTGTTTAAGCACATGTAGCTACTGATACTGATTTCTTTGTTCCACTTTTTCGTCATGCTGCTCTCTATTATGTGGACTGTCAGCGCTGCCTAATTGAAAGTTTTCTAATAGAAACATGAATCAAAACGGCTTCGTTTATGAGACTGATATATTGCTCATTTGAGCATCCGCCTTGTGCTTACGATTTATTACAGATTAGCTGTTAAGCTGTTTTGTTGGAGAGAGCTAACTGAGCTAAGATTACGCCAACAGCATGGTGCCCGCTATTGGTGTTGCCTCTCCGTCCTCTCTTATTTCTTAATAAATTGCCTAATGTGCATTATTGCAGTGCACTCTGTGTACTGTACCTTTTGTAGCCACGTTACAGGTCTTTAGCAGTCCCCTGAATATAACCTTACTATTTTTATTCGTGGACATCGCTCATTACGTGCAGCTTCATTCAATGATGAAAAATATTATAGAATTTAAAGCCTCTTCCCACTCGATCGTTAAAGTTACTTCCACCTGTGCATGAGAATTGTTTGATGGTGGAGACTACAGACACAACCGTCACAAATTAATGTACTTTTTCGAGATGTAGACTAACTTCGTCACGATGTACTTAGTGGTGCAAAATAAATATGCATAGTATTGCAGTTTATCGATTCGATAATAACATTAATAACATTAATAACTGATTCGACCATAAATGACCTATTTTCACAATAATATATGTACGTAATTAAACATTCATGTATGCCGGAGAAAGTATTGCAGTACCACAGACGACAAAATTATTAATACATATTGAGAATTTTCTCGTCGTGAGGATTCAGTTATTAGTATTTTAGCGTAGAACCAGTAGAAAACTTTTCACACCTTTTCTCGTGTACCCATTTATTTTGTGGGAGTCAGGTTTAAGTATCAAATCTTTTATGAGCAGTAAATGATTTGTTGGTAGGCATGAACTACACAGCAAACCGCTCTCATCACCACACTCACCGGTTGCGTTCCACCAAAAACATCCTCCCGTGTTGAGTGTTGCAATCGTAAACATCTGCTTATTATTATTGCTGTAGAGAGCCTCTTCAACTCTATCATTTGCCCTGTACGTACGTATAATCACACAGCATAGTGTTAGTCCTGCTTATTGAACTGTCGATAAAGAACGATTATCAAAATGTGTATGCATGCTTGTTCATGTATATAAAATCATCATAGAAGGGCATAAACAGCATAGCATCTATACAAATCACTTTTCGTTTAGTACTGCAGCTTGGCTGCATCACCTGGCTATCTATTATCAAGGAATCTTCGAAAAACACTGATGCAAGATGCAATGTGTCGACAAATAATTATTGTGTAAGTGATGGTTATCACTTACTTTGTATTGTTGATACTTTGCCCTAGCCTGGTGCTCTGAAAACCTACAAGCGTTCATCGCTAATAAAATTCAAAGTTCAGCGTGTTATGCAACGTAATTGAATTCTAACTGTCACTTTTCACGTATGTCAACCTACATAGATATTTATTTGTGATGGCATTTAGCATTTCTATTTGTAATAAAATCAGCGAAAGAAATCTGTCAGTACTTCTTTTATACATTTTAGAAGCATAGAAAAAAATGTTATTGCGAATGATATACAAGGAAGAGCGTCTGTTTTTGAGTTGGTTGACTGTCGGTACGTTTATGGAAGCTGTTTTAAAATTTCTCTTTCTTCTTGAAACCAAGAGAGCAGAGAAGCAAAGAAAATGAGAGGTTAAAGATAATTGCATCTCTGTGTTCTTACTTCAATACGTAACCGAACATGACATAAACAAATTAACCTGTCAAATGAGTCTAATCCTTAAATGCTGTGAAAACCACAGAACTATTTTGTGGTTTCAAGTTGAGTGAGACGGAACGTTTACGGTCATATCAACCGAATAGTTTATAGCCGTCGGTCAGTTTAGTTGAAAGGGTTGTGTGCTTGTGCCTCATTTGACCCGCTGTTAAAGCAAATAGAGTCATTAAGGTAAAGTTTTGACAAAACATTATACCACAACAACATTCAGCATGGGTCACAAAAGGAATCCACTTTTAAATATTGCGTCTTATACTATATACCATAACATAAACAAGGATATAGACCAGTCATATACAGATTAGCATACTTAGACACTTATATCATAGACATATCTGCTATTATACTATGTGAGATGGAAAATAGTAACAGGGGATTGCATAGTAATGTACAAAATAAAACTGGAATATCTTAGTACACAATAGTTATGTCTAACTGTGATCCACGGAAAGAACCATGACGTGTAAATTTTCAATACACAACGACTAGACCAGGAATGCAATCTTCAAAGTGGCACGCTAGTACACTGACGATAGACACTGGTTTCGGTTTCACCTTCTGAAGTGTTTACCGACGTCATGGAAAGTTTATGATTTCTTTACAACGTAATACTCTATTAAGCAATTGACATCCTCCGAAAGATGTAATTCAACACATCCAAAAATGCCAAAGACAGATTTAAACTTTTGTTATCAAACATGACTTTTGGGATTCCATCCAGTAATCATAATAAGTTTACCTTTCACCCGCTATTGCCATTTATCCACTATCTACCTGCAGAAACTTAAAAAATCTGAGAAAAAAAATTAAATAAGACCAAATGACTGTACATTTACCTAATAATTAAACATTATAACGGACTCATCCCAATATTCCCAACACATAGCACTTAAGGCAGGTGTTACCCTGACTCTGTCTCAAGGAATTTGCGACATTTAAAAAAGGGAAAATCAAATCATTTCGTGTTCCAATTACATGAATAACTGTATACTAAATAATGAATGTCATAGTTGGAACGGTTTACGAGATATAACGCAGTCAGTTAAGATGTAACGTATCTTAACAAACGAGCGATGTAGTGAATTAGGAAATTGAACACTAAAGTATAACGTATAATATCCTAAATGATTTGGTTCTCGTAGCCTGAAACGATAAAATGGGTAAACAAACAGAAGGCATGATGAAACAAAATGTATTTACGTAGATATATTGAAACATACAGATACGGCATTAATAAAGACAACCTTAAAATTGCTGCATTGTTCCTGTTGAACTGCATGGGTCAATGTCAGGATCTGCATTTAGTCATGCCCTTCAATCTCCGTTGGAAAAGAGAGAGGTAGCTTCAGAAAACTCGGGTTTAGTTGCTGCTGTCAGCACTTGAGCACGCCGGCAGAAATTCTCCGAATTCTCAGCACATTCATCAAATATGCATTTCAATTTATTCTCTCGCCTGTCTTGTCTGATTGGGCAAAAGCGAGCTAAAAACCAATAATAGTTTATCAGAAAAATAGAAATAAATTGAGTTCAGCCCACTTACCCCGTAGGTTAATGCATTTTTCAGGAAACAAGGTTTAACATATTCAATCGGAGAGCTGCGTCTGTGTGTGGCATCTGCTATGCTGCACTTACGTAAATAAAATCAACTAACTTAATACACAATAACTAAACCCAACCACACAAGGTTATTATATTCTTGTATTTACGACTATCCACTACTGTGGTATAGATCATAGATTATGTAAAAGAGCTTACCTTCCTGATATACTTTTGTTTTCCCCTGTCCATGAACGTACGCCAGCTACTCACACATAAAATGTACTTGTGTGCGTGCATTAGTACTACTGAGAAGAAGAAAAACATTTATCATTCTTTTAAAAGGGTTAATCCCAGATCGAAGACCGATATGATTTAAAATGAGATATCGATATCCCATTTGGAAAACAACTACCGATACGCTCTTAAGTCATACTTATCTTCAGTCCACATCTCACATCATATATAAACACTATATGCGCGTGTAGAGCCATTGGCAGGTTTAACTGAAATCATCTCAAACAACAAGTTACTAACTCATTTATTCACTTTTACATAAAACATATCTATTAAGCAAAATATTCAATTAGAGTACAATTTGGTTTTGAGATTTATAAGTCATTGTCATTGGATAAATAAGTGCAACATTGAACTCATATCCTTGTTCTATGGACGTGAGTTACGTATGTTTTTAAACTCAAACTCAAGTTCCCTTTAGTTGTATGCAATTCATGAAATTAACACTAGCAACTGTACAAATCCCCAATAAGTAACAGTTAACAGCTAGGTCCCTTATATATAAAACAGGTTACGAAATTTTATGTAAAATAGTTATTTGTTCTTATGAGATGATGTCTTCCTAATACGCGTACTTGACACATTTACGGTTATTAAAACTATAACTTGAATTACATAAATGAATAACATTTGTTGAACCATTACAAGGACAGCATATCGTTTCTCATTGTCTGACGATCTACATACATAAATGAATAAAAATAAGTGAAGCAAAAAATGACGTGTAGCAGTAATCCTTCATGTCAATTAACAAAATCATAATAATTTAATTTCACGCCACTATTACTATCGTTTAAATATGAAATTTCATTTTTGAAGATTAAATTTAGATATCTTATGCTCTAGTATCCTCAACTTCACTCCAGTCATACACGTCGTATAGCTATCGTTCATTCCTCGTTCCTTTTTCTCTTTGCATGCAT
>JAAAYG020056445.1:0-10454 GCA_009936455.2 Tomocerus minor
AAAATTTATATTGCTTCTATTTAACTTTTAAATTTAGTGGTATAAAATATTAGAAACCGCTTCTATCAAATTTTTTTAAAAATAATACTACTTCCGTTAATGTTTTTCCGTAAATCTGTGTACAGGGTAGCCCTACTAGGGCGAGCTTTCTGTTACGGCTTGCCGTTAGTTTTTCCGTTTCTAATCTAAACTTAATTTCAACGCAGAAAATTCTGAATTATGAACAGTAAATTTTGAGCAGGTTGTCCAACGTGGTGTGGACATTATATTGAGTTTTCAAGCAAAATACTAAAAAATACACTAACTCCGTGTGAGCATTTAAAAGGCTCTTAGATTATAAAAACTGCTCACCCAATTCAACCAATCAGCTATAAAATTAATTTAGTCCATTCTAGGATGAGTCAGAGATGTTACTCTACATAAGATTACATTCCTGGGTTAGAGATAAGAATATTAATTTTATTATTTTTGCAGTATTTAAATGTCAAATGAATTAATGAAAGGTTGTTTGAATTTTGAAAAATATTTGTTCAATGAAATTTTACTTAAATAGATTAAAATAAGATTTTGAAGAAGGTTGTGCATTAGGTAAAGCGTTAATATTTTTAGTCAAATATATGACGTTCGAACTATAAGCGAAGGCCCACTTTGTTGCTTGATTATACCTTATATGTTCTGTTCTGTTATAAGAGGTGAGCACATTCTATGAATGAGAAATATGCTCAGGGCACAGGCCGCCATAAATCGGACCTATTGCCAAACCTTACCTGAGGGATGCGGATGGATCCGTGCCCGTGCTAGTTTTTCATATAGGTTTAAAACTACTGTAAACCAAAGATGGGTATGTAAGGTACCTATCTTGTATGTATTTAATACGGTTGAAGAATACCTTCACTATGCTATGTTCTGCTGCGGAAAGTTAATATGATTCTTATCATTTTATCGCCTTTTCAGTTTATTGCTTCTGCTATACATATGCAAGCTAACGTAAGAAATGCTTGATTTACCTAGAAAGTTGGTGTGTACTCACATTGAAATGACATATAATTTAGTTGATAAAGCGAACGATTTATGACATGGAAAGAAGTAATAATTAGAAGCTTAATTTTTATTATATAATAAACTTTGTGAAATGATAAATTGCTGTCTCTTAATTTTATACGTAAGCATTAGAACATATTAAGTTATTTTCTCAGGAAAGAAATGTTTTTTATTTCCTTAATTCAAAATTTTCAAATTTAACTGCGCCTTGAAGGTTCTGCAATAATTAATTAAAAAAATAAACTACATGCTTCACTTTGTAACCATTTTTAAATTTATGCATTACCTATATTATTAATACAATGATATATATTAGTATGTCAGATCAACCTAGCGATTTCCAACTATTATATACACCAAATACAAAGACGAAATTATTGGATTTCTGAATTTATTAGTGAACTGTACTGCTTCAACTAGTTAATTTTATTTTTCGTTTTTTGTGAAAATTACTATTTGATAACATTTATCTTATAGAATTCCCAAATAAAGGATTAAGACACGACGTTTTGGCTCCGATATGGTCTTTGATGAAAAAATAATCAAATATTTGACTTCCTAATGATGATTTGTATTAAGTGATAGATTTTCGTTCACTTAAGACTTAATTTATTATGTTCCCAAGTTCTAACAATATTTTTATTATGCATTACACGGTTTATCTGGTCAAATCGCGCAGCAGAATTAATTACTAGTTCACATATGTTAAAATACTCAAACATTTACTTCTTATAGAAATAAATCTATCTACAATGTTTTACAGCAATTACCGAGCAAACCGTTCAACTACGCAGTTTGTCTAGAGAAACCGTGCAATGACTTATGAAAATATTGTTATAACTTGAAATAAATGTTAGGAAATAGTGATTTTTGTCAAAATTAACTGAAACTGTCAAAGTTAGCATTTTGAATCAGTGCAGGTCCCTAACAAATACACAAGTCCAATATTGTCTTCTGTTTCATCCATATAATTATTGGATATTGCTCGGTGGAACTGATTGCACGGCTAGACTACCAAATTATCATTCTCATTTTTAAGCACATTGAAGATTACGGAAGGAAGTGTACTACCAAAGAACACACACAGGTTTAAGTGTTCGATTGAGATAATTGCGTGACTCCACTGTGTAAGAATCATTTTGTGTACGGGTGTATGTCCACGCTTTAGTAGCAACTGGGTGACAAGAATCAGAAAGTGAAGAAAATACAACATACAAACTCTGTTAATAAGTGCCTATAAAATATAATTAAATAATAATATTATCTTTAACCTTCCACTCCGCTCTTTGCGTAATGTGTTGGAAAAATGCTCCAACCTCGAAAATATATATTTTTTGCAGGGCTTTGAAGGAGATTTAGCCACTCTTCTCATTAAGGTGGACACGCAACAGGATTTAAAAATAAAGTTAAATATGAGACTAAATTGGTTATCAATACTCAGTCAAAGTCAAGATATTTTTCGCCAAATCAACATGAAAATGCCGAAACAATTTAGAACTGTAATCAGGGACCAACCAGTTACAAACAGTGATCTTATCCACGCGCTATTGTTTCTCAAGAGTATTTGAAGTCAAGCATTAGAGTTAACAACTCTTCAATTGAACAGAATATATACATATACTTTCACAGAAACGTAATACGTAATAGTAGCTGAACATTTTCAAGCTCACACTGGAACCCTGAAGAAAGTTTTCTTCGTTATGCACTCATAGGAAATAACCCCTGAATTTCCTTCTTTAAACAGTCCAGATTTAATATCTAGTGTTGAAGCTGAATTCAAGCCGAAAATGAATATTCCGTAGGCCAATAATTTCAAATTATACGCAGGCCTCAAGGCAAACTAGAATTTATTGGAAAATCATTTGAAAAGACCAATTTATCATTTGAAATTCCATATCATTATCACTGAAATTTCTGCACCTCGTTCATCGCAAAGTGAAAACTAACAATTTTGCTTTTGACTGTGAGCACACGATGTACAGCAATCAAGAATTGCAGTTTTCTCAATTTCTCAGACACTTGAGGTCACAGGAATTTTTCAAAAACAATTTTTTTCAACAGTTCATGAAATGACCCTAACAAAAAGTTGGAGCTGTATGACCCTCCATGTCCATGATCCTGGAGGAATGAGTGGTACAAATATTTTTTTTTGTTCATTAGTTTTTGAGTTATACCGAAAATTGGAAATTGGACCTTTTAAATAGCTAGGTATACCCACAAACCTTAACAATTTGTTTACACCATGCACAATCATCAGAGATGAGTGAGAATTGCAAAATTTAATCGCAAATGAATGTTAAGTGAGATATGCCAAATATAATTTCGGATATTAATAATTACATCAATGAACAAGGCAATAATATTTCACCTGTCTCTAATGTAAAATTTTATAGCAAAAATAAAAGTGGAAACTTCAATAGATTGTTTGTAAAAGGGATGTTAATATATCCCAGCTTGGTTCTAAGCATCCTTGATTTATAGTCCGTCTTGGCGCGTATTTCATAGTCGTTCCATAAGGGTATTTGGTCGAACAAGTGTAAGTTGCAGCAGGTACGAAAGAATATAAATATTCTTGAAACTCCCGACTTCCGATTTTCAGTAACGTCAATTACATTGCCGGTGACAGGTGACAGGGAACGTAGTCCTGACTTCAGCTCCTCTTCTTCATAATTTGAGAAACTTAAAGGTAAGACGATTGTGCTTTTATCATTGATTAGAGAGTACTCCGAGGGAATTATTTGTGAACCTGCAATGTTGTTACAAATTGCGTCAGCCTAAATTATTGTTGCACATATTCAGACTTATTGTAATACCACAGTACTGATCAATATTGTTAGGATTTCATTTCAAACGTGCATTTGTTGTTTGTAGAATTTGATTAGAAGACTAATACTGACAACTGACTGAGGAGGTTTCCTAGAGTTTACTGACAATTGGTTGTTGTTTGAACTTCACTAGCCTGTATTCTTGGAGAGGTTTATTTTTTAAATTGACTGGTAGGTACTGTATGTGTTTTAAAATCATAATAGAAATTGTAGGAGACACAATTTAATGTTCATTCATCATTCAATTTCCGTACTATCTAATTTTTGATAATATCATTAATTTAAGGAAATTTCAGTTTGCAAATATGATGGCCGAAGTGGAAAAAGAGGAAGATAATTGCGATTATTATTCCTTTTCGCTTAAAGATGTACGAAATTCGGATATAACAAAATGGTATAAAGAATTCGAGCATTCCACAGTTTTCTCGAAAATCCTTCCACTACCTCCAGATGTAGTGGGGCATCTTCAAGATCCAGAAGTAGTGCACCACCCTGATTTGTTTTCCGATGTTGAGTGGGAGGAGTCTGAAGATGGTATTTCTGTATTTCAATTTTACGTTTGAAGGAATTGACAGCTGAATTTTAATTTGTAGTTTCTGTTATTTAGTTGGGGAAGAAAATCATGAGTTGGGGATCATGGTGGAAACGGAATATGGCAATGCTGAATTAGAGGACAGCGAAGAAGAGCCTGATGTTCAACAGCGACCAGTGATGTCTGAAGCTGTGATGGGTGATTTCGACGAGAAGATGCAGAATTACATTAAAGATTTAGGTGGAGCTGTAATTCCGAAAATAAACTGGACAGCGCCCAAAGTAATTACCGCTACATCAGAGTATTTATTTAACTATGATGATTTTTCCGAATTCCCAAATTTTGTTGTGGAGGTTTCAATTTGAAAAGTTGAGATTCACAATTGATAGTATGTAATTATACGAAGAAAATAAATAGCCAACGAATATGTTTATAACAAATTATATCTTACTGCAGGATGCTAATTGGGTCGGATTAAACCGAAGTTTGAAATGCACATCTTCAAGCGACGTATGGTTGTTGTTAAAAACCTCAACTCAAGTTTTCGATGTTGTAAAAAGTGGCTTTGGTGTGAGTGGTGGATATGGAGACGATAAAAATGATTGAAAAGTGATGGTATTAAATAAAAAATATTTTACATTTGGCATTTCACGTTTAATTTTATGTGTTGATTACCGACAGAATTACCGAGTCGATGTGCCTTCTGATGAAACGCCTCTAGCATTACAATTGGTCCTTAGAAAATGGATTGATAAAATGTCCTCTGATATGGAGTTTAGATGCTTCGTCTGTGATACACGTTTGACAGGTTAATCATTTAATTGATATGGAAGATAGCTGTACTATGCGTAATAGTTTAATACAGGTGCCTTATCAATAGTGCTATTTGTTACAGCTATTTGTCAAAGAGACGTAGAGGTGGGATATTCCAGTATTTCCACTAAACGAGATGCAATAATCGCTGACATACACAACTTTTATTGTGAAAAGGTTTACGGACGGTTCCCGTCTAACTATTGTAAGTATTTTTCGTCAGCTACAAATTTTTTATTCTTTCAGCTAATGGTAAAAACAAAATATTGCACTTACGGATACAAAAAAAAATTCAAAACGGTTTCACTTGATCCAACCTGTGACAACTAATCTAGTAAACAGCATAGTGATGTCTGTTATCCGCTCTTCTACCTCAATTTTTCATTATCACCTATTTTCCCCTCAGTGAATAACTAAATCAAATCATTGTTAACTAGTACTCAATTCATTTATTATAATAGTCATAGGTAACTGTTATTTAAATTCGTTGTTTTTTTTTACATTAAGTCATCTTTATTTATTTCACCAATATATTTACCCTTTATTACTGTGTCTATATGGCAAGCTTTAGATGTAAAGTCCGTCGACTAATAAAGTCTTCCTCCTCCTCAGGCTAATCTGGGATATTATACTCTCATGTGTGTTGACCATTTTCACAATCTTTCCCACAAATTCCATGCACTTGTAATGAATTGTCTGTTTTTTTTAATGCTTTTAAATAAAGCGTCTATTTTACGAATAGTTATTATCTCTTATGGATATAAAAATGAACTCGTTTCCTTAGAAATCAAATAATAGTTCCAACTTTAATAACTCCTGCTCATAAGTATGATTATAATGATTGAATGCCTTTATTTTGAAATTTAAATTCTGAAATTCAACCAAATCGCGCCAGTAATTGAAAAGTAAATCACACTTAATTGTTTACAGATGTTTTCGATGTTGTTCGATTGGGTCCTGGAAATGTTTTATTAATGGACTTTGGCGTGTTTGGACTGCCCACCGATCCATTACTTTTCACCTACCGTGAACTTAGAATGCTGATGGAGGAAATCAATGCTAACCTAACGGATAATAGTTGTAAGAATAAAATAATTATATTGGGATAATGTGTCTAGGGGCAAAGTTACGATTATGGGCCTCTATAGCTAAATCGTTTTAGTATTTCATTAACGTTTATGTATTTGGATAATTATTTTAGCACCGGAGTCCAAGCCTAAAAGTGGATTGAGAGAAGTTGCCGTATTCGGCGAGCCTTACTTTCGTTATTTAACTGGCGACCTAACAGTTCGACCTTTACAAAGAAATGCTATTTCCCCGTCGGACATCACAACTTATTTAAGAGAAGCTGCTAACTTATAACGTTATGTTATCCACTGTTAAACTGTACAGATTTACAGTATTATTAAAATTTTACCAGTTTACTGGATTAACTTTTAAGTTTTAATACAGGGGATACAAGAATTTGCAATTTTCGAATAAGTAAAATGTTGGTAAATAATTGTTAAATAAATCCTGGGTTATCTTTATTCGATTGTAAGTAATATCATCCTTCTAGGATAGATTTATTGCACAAAAATGTTTTTCGTTCCGTTGACTTTCCAACCTTGGCAATTATATAAACTATATTCTCATTCTCTGTACTGGTTCTTCAGATATGTTGCTGCTGAAACATGGTATTTTCCTTAAAATGTTACAAATACATATTAAAATTGTAAATTAGTCACGTAATTTTTCTTGTGCATCAACTTCCACAAACCAATGATCTGTGAGATTTTTCACTGTCTTGATCCTTTTGCTGGTGATGAATATAAAGGAAGCTATTTAATTAATGTTATTTGCACACTGAATTATTGGCTGCTTGAATATTATTGATAGAGTTAAATTGTATAAAATAGCAAAAATTAGCCGATTCACTGTGTTTAGTTTAATAATTAACTTATTTTGCTAGTTTAGGAAAGCTTCATGACCCCCTAAATTTAAAACATGTCTAGTTGAGAATCTTTTTTGATGTATGCAGTAGGTAACGAATGTAATATATAGTGTTGCTTTTAACTGATCTGGATTGTAGTTTTGCTCTGCTTAACTTGGAAAGATGAAAAAAATCATAATGAGGATTTTCTCTATTTCCTACCCCATAACTACCAACAAAAAGTCACATGTACTGAAAATGTCAGTGTTAGTTGGGAGCAGCCTAGTGTAGCTCTATTAATCATTATCCCCAGTAATTGAATCAAAGTACACAAATAAGTTTGTGGCGTTGACTGGACTTGGTTTACTTAAGCAAATCTTCATGATAAATTTAAGATGCCTACGTACAAATTATGTACCTATACCTGTTTAACTATGTAGGCTACTACTGGTTCGTACACAATACTTGCAAAAATGTATTATGTTAAAATAACTTCAAAATGCAGATTTAAAGTGTTTTATATCCCTAACCTGTGTTGCGGATAGTAAGGGATTTTTGGACATGTGGATTAATATAAAGTTTACAAATTCTCAATGAATGCTTAAAAACTGTGTACTGTACTTTATACTTAAAATATTCAGTTTTGTTCCCTTGTGAAACGTGGGTACGTTTTAAGAGGAATGAAATGATAATTTACTAAGTGACTATTGGGTTTTATCCAACGATTAAACTTTGTGCACTGCAGAGAGATACAGTTCATTGAGACATTAAATGAATTTATCAGCCATGTAGCTGTGCACCAGCACCAAAGAAAAGGTTTTATTGGAAACTTATATGATTTATGGGGATTCGAAGTTTCGAAATAAATGGATGCTTGCATTGCACGGTTGAATTTTTATAGTAGGAACTACGGTTGTGTTGTACACAGGCGGCGTTACAGTTTTAACAACATTTTTTTAGTGAGAATAAGCATTATGTTGCAAAAATAAATTCAAGAGCAAATCGATTTAAAAGGATGCATGGATTATGTCATTGACCATTAAAGCCCTTAGTATTAGATCTAAAATTTTGTTCAATTAGACTGCGTCTATTGTTACTCATCATTGAATTTACGCAAAATAGCCTTAAAATTTATACAATGACAATATTTTTGCTGATAAGCTAGTTGTCTCCCAGGCCAGCTGGTTAACTGCGAGAATATGAGGTACTCACAGATTTAATAACAATATTTCGCATGCTAATAATTACAGTAATGAACAAAGCAATAATATTTCACCTGTTTGTGATGTAAAATTATATAGTAAAAATAAAAATAGAAACTTCAATAGTTGTTTGTTAAGGGGATGTTAATATATCCCAGCCCCAGCTTGATTATAAGCCTCCTTGATTTATAGTCCGTCTTGGCGCGTATTTCATAGTAATCACATCAGAATCAGAGTATTTGTTCGAACAAGTGTAATTGCAGGCAGTTGCGAAAGAATATAAAACATTCTTCTCCACAACAACTCCCGACTTCCGATTGTCAGTAACCCCAGTTACATTGCCTGTGACAGGTGACTGGGAACTTAGACTAGAATTCAGTTCCTTTTCTTCATAATTTGCGAAACTTAAAGGTAAGAAGATTGCACTTTTATCATTTATTAGAAAGTAATCCGAGGGAATTATTTGTGAACCAGAAATGCAGTTAGCATATTCAGACTTATTGTAATACCACAGTAAGCTGATCAATATTTTTAAGATATCATTTCAAACGTGCATTTGTTGTTCGTAGAATTTGATTAGAAGACTAGTACTGACAACTGACTGAGGAGGTTGCCTAGAGTTTACTGACATTTGGATGTTACTTGGACTTACACTAGCCTGTATTCTTGGAGAGGTTTATTTTACTGGTATGTACTGTATTTGTTTTAAAATCATAATATAAAATGTAGGAGGCAATATTTAATATTCAGTCATCATTCAATTTCGGTACTATCTAATTTTTGATAATATTAATTGAAGGAAATTTCAGTTCGCAAATATGATGCCCGAAGTGGAAAAAGAGGAAGATAATTGTGATTATTATTCCTTTTCGCTTAAAGATATACGAAATTCGGATATAACGACATGGTATAAAGAATTCGAGCATTGTACAGTTTTCTCGAAAATCCTTCCACTACCTCCAGATGTAGTCACGCATCTTCAAGATCCAGAAGTAGTGCACCACCCGGAATTATTTTCCGACCTTGATTAGGAGGAGTCTGAAGATGGTATTTCTGTATTTCATTGAACGTTTGAAGGAATTGACAGCTGTATTTTAATTTGTAATTTCTGTTATTCAGTAGTGGAAGACGACAATGAGTTGGTGGTCATATTGGAAACGGAGTATGGTAATGCTGAACTAGAGTACAGCGAGGAAGAGCCTGATGCTCAACAGCGACAAGGGATTTCTGAAGCTGTGATGGGTGATTTCGACGAGAAGATGCAGAATTACATTAAAGATTTAGGTGGAGCTGTAATTCCGAAAATAAACTGGACAGCGCCCAAAGTAATTACCGCTACATTCATAGCATTTATTTAACTACAATGATTTTCCTGAATTCCCAACTTTTGTTGTGCAGGTTTCAATTTGGAAAGTTGAGATTCACAATTGATAGTATGTAATTATACGAAGGAAATAAATAGCCAACGAATATTTTTATAACAAGTTATATTTTATTACAGGGCCGGTGCTAATTGGGCCGCACTAAACCGTAGTTTGAAATGCACATCTTCAAGCGACGTATGGTTGTTGTTAAAAACCTCAACTCAAGTCTACGATGTTGTAAAAAGTGGCTTTGCAGTAAGTAAAAATATTCGAAACGATAGAAAATGATTGAAAAATAATGGTATTCAATAAAAATATTTTATATTTGGCATTTTGCTATTAATTTCATGTGTTGATACAGAATTATCGAGTCGAAGTGCCTTCTGGTGAAACCCCTCTGGAACTACAGTTGGTCCTTAGAAAATGGATTGACAATATGTCCTCTGATATGGAGTTTAGATGCTTCGTCTGTGATACGCGGTTGACAGGTTAGTCATTTAATTAATATGGAAGATAGCAGTACTATGCGTAATAGTTTAATACAGGTGCCTTATCAATAGTGCTATTTGTTACAGCTATTTGTCAAAGAGACGTAGAGGTGGGATATTCCAGTATTTCCACTAAACGAGATGCAATAATCGCTGACATACACAACTTTTATTGTGAAAAGGTTTACGGACGGTTCCCGTCTAACTATTGTAAGTATTTTTCGTCAGCTACAAATTTTTTATACTTTTAGCTAATGGTTAAAACAAAATATTGCAC
>JAAAYG020056467.1:0-42857 GCA_009936455.2 Tomocerus minor
TTTAACATAAAAAAATCTTTTCTTTATTCCTTTTCCATTACTATATGAATCAACAACAACAACAGTCACTTTAGCTAAAGGCCGAAACGAAAAACACTTAGTCTATACACTCAATTTAAGTTTTGGATCCATGTTGCTACTTGCTACGAATGGATTATCAAAATCAAATTTTCCAACTAAGTTTTTCTTTCCGTTATATAAATGTAAGATTTCCAGTTATTACGTTAATTAATTTTTTGATGAGAAAGAAATTATGATGTTTTCTGTTGTCTATACCATTTCTAAAATATTATTTCGGGCTACAGCTAATTTACTTATATTTTTGGAAATTGTTTTATATTCTGTTAATAATTCCACAATTTTGCTTAATATTATTTTAGACTTTCAGTGTTATCTACTATATATACTTCTATTAAGTTCTTGACATTTAAAAATCTGTTATTTTTTGTCTTTGAAAAGGTGAGTAGCAATGATGTGGTATTTAAGAGTGAAGTTTTAATTTTTTAAGCTCAAAAGTGTATTTAGTAGAAAGTTGATTAGATAGATAATAGTGATATATTGAAACTGGAGTGGTTGTTTAACAGACAGGTATATAACATTTATTTGTTGTTTTTGTGTTGATAGGATTGCTGGGAAGTCGACACAGGGTATGAACAGCAGTGGAAGATTGTTAGTGCGGACTTGTAATGGGCTGGAGTTGAGACCAACGCTCTCTTTGCATGATCCGCTACAATTAAGAGACATCCGCGAAGCTCTCGGACTCGGAGATATGCTGGGAAGTCGGTCCACTCATGATTACTCTCCAAGGTGCCTCCGCCAGTACATTTTTCTGTTTCAGAGTGCCTACTTTCTCCTCCCCTCGCTTTCCCCATTCCTTTCTTTCTCTCCACTACCTCTCAATCCCTATTTATTACTTCATTTCTGGAACTACTTACTACATTTCTACAACACTTTCCTTGCCATCCTCAAACTCCTACTTTTTTCCTCTTAACTTTTACAGATAGAATCTGAAAACCTCTTAAGCTGGAAAGATACTACGTGCTTCCACTTCCTCGACTAGTTAATGTTGTGACGGAGTCGTTACTGATACCCTTTTTCTGATATAATTAAAAACACTCCTGCCACTTTACAAGCTCATTTTAGTGTATGCATTAGACCCTGAATGCTGCAGAGCAGTCAAACTTCCCCATTATCCTCCATCCTCCTAATAGCAACCATCCACCACCACTCTCCACAAAACTTTCCTCCAAGACTTATTTTAACTTGCAATTACGACGACTGGCTTTAGCCCCTACTAATTACTAAATGGCTTCCCACTACTTTCGGATACTTAAAGTACCCACTTTTCTACTTCTCTTAATATAATGGAGGAAGGGAAGGCTCCAAAATACTACCCTCCGCTTTTACTGCAACCAATATTAGCTACTTGCTTATTACATAGATACTGGGCAAATAGCGTCCAACAAAATTGATGGCATATTTCTGTACGCCGGGGAATTCATGTATGAAGAAATATTGAAATTGCTACAATTATACATTTTCCCGCATTTGTGAATAACTAAAAATAACCCATGATTATTAAAATTATTTTGTAATAGAACTTATTAAAAAAATTATCATTGTTTCTGTAAGGATCGTATAGTCTAATAAAAGGATTGTATTTTCCTCTGCTCTGTCTAAATATATAGCAGATGATATTAAAAGCTTAGGAACTTTGAAAAGCGCATGGTCATGTAAATTTTTTGCATGAGGCTTATGGGCCTTGTGGGATCCTTAATGGTGAGCAGTTATTTTTTGATTCTTTGAAATTTACGGATCGTAAAATTTTGGAGGAATTGACTTTTTGATTCTTTAATATTATAGCTTTTGTTACTTAGTCATGCATATAATGCATGACCATTTTAATTTAAACAAAAGTTTTCACAGCTAAGCAATTACTTCAACATACATACTCGGAAATTCACTTCTATTGTACTGTGCTTTAGCTGCAATGAATCTTGAACAATAATCAGGGCGCATTATCTAAGTAATTAATGGACCTACTATGCCCATTTGAATAGGGTTAGTTGCAGGTCAGTAATAGTTGTATGATACTCCACATATTTAAAAATTATTATTTTGATTAGTTGACGATAACACTTTCAAACTAATATTACTTTTATTTTAATAGAATTTCGTAACAATGTAGTAATAACTTGTAAATGTATTGTATTGCTGAAAGAGTTTAAGTTTCATTTTCCGAAAGTAATTGTAGTAGACAGTTAACTATAAAGATGCCTTCTAGTAACTTGACTCCCCTTGTGGTTCTAACAATGATTTTTCCAACGCAACAATGACATCTGGCAAGTGAATGTTCAACGATAACAGATAACTGATATGCTTTCACTTTCATAACTAATCAGTTTTCTCAAAGCTTAAATATTACCTACATTTCTCCTTTTTTCCATCGAGTTTTGTTGCATTGGTGAATCTTAAACAGTAATGTTATCTGTTCTGTTGTGCAGCAGAGAAGTTGTAGACGCATTGGGTCTAAATGGAAACTGTAAGATACACGGGATGCCGCCACCGCCGCCGCCTCCTCCTCCAGTACCACCATCAAGAGCTTCTCAACACCCATTACTACGTTCGACGGAACTTCATGATGCTGACCTGGATGGAGACCCAGACGGAGATATGATGGACAGCGGAGGACATCGTGCTTCTTGGCCAGGATGTCCCGAAGTTTCAAAAGCTGTCGAAGGAGTCCGATTCATCGCAGAGCACACGAGACGTGAAGAAGAGTCCATACGAGTACGAAGGAGTTAATTTTCATGCACAGTACAAATTAATCTGTGAGGAATGAGAGTGTGGAAAAGGGTGTGACGGTTACTTTGATGTGTTTCAGGTGAAAGAAGATTGGAAATACGTCGCAATGGTATTGGACAGACTTTTTCTGTGGATATTTACACTGGCGGTATTGGTGGGGACGGCGGGGATTATTCTGCAAGCTCCAACTCTGTACGACGATCGAGTTCCCATTGATATGCGTTTATCTGAGATTGCATCAGCCACTGCCAAGCCAGGAGCAGCTCCAGCTCCAACTTAGTTTTCTCTAAGAGCATCGCTAATTGAAGTGATTCCTTCTCTTCCGTTTCAATTACTCGCAAAGCCACATTCAAAAAACCTCGCCTTATTTTTTAACCTTCAACGCATTTAATGGATACCTAATTACATACTAAGAAGTTCTAATCTGTGCAAACAGACGTTTCCCCCTTTTTATCCCATCCACAACAAGAAAAGGAAGCTGGGATTATTATTTTGACGCGGAAATTCAGTTTTGAGCTTCTCCGTCACCTTGTAAATTTTCTACACCAACAACCAATTACGATATATTCCATTATGATTACTTAGTCTACCTCCAACTGTACCTTAAAAGCTAAAAAACCAACTACGTACTTACAAACAAGTGTTATTATGATATATGTAGCGATTGTTTTGATAAACTGGTTCTATAATTATTAGCAAGATGAACGTAGTGATCCTAAACCTGACAGACTTACAGAATTGCCTACTACTACTCGTAAATACATGCAAGTAGGAAACTGCAATAATGTTACTACCCACAAAAATATCTTCTGGACTATCGATGGTGCCCCGTACATTTATTTACCTACCTATGTGTATACATACATAAATATTACTATTGAGCAGTAGATATTACTGCGGATACCATATAAATGTGAAATATACACAAAATTTGTGAACACTTATATAATTCGTCAATTGAAATACCTACTCATGTAATGGCTAAGATAAATAATTTAGAAAGGATGTTAATATCACAGGATTAGCTTTTATCTGTGTGTGGGTGTGTATGTCTGTAATTTAACAGTGTTAAGTTGTTGACAAAGGTTTACTTGGGTTTCCATTTATTTATTTACGGTACAAATATACATACTCGTACTGTGTACACTACAATGTAACATTAGGTGGCTATATACCTACATTACCTAGCTTAAAAATTGAGAAGAAATCGTTTTTATTAAGGTGCAGACTAGATGGTAAGGACTAACTAGGATGTTCTATTATACAAACGACGTTGTCATTTGTACTTTACAAGCGTCTGAACTGGGATTGGGACTTAGTTGTACTAACAATAAGAAAAAGTGTAGGAGAAGAGAGCAGACACGCCATTTCCGCATGTCAAACAACCAAGATTGAATTAGGTAGCATGTGGAAACTGCAAAGTTGACTTGCCAAATGCATTACAAAGACTAGAATTACAATATTATACATTTCCAAGCTTTTTATTGATATCTATTGAATATTTATAGACTTCCTCCTCTTGTTTTCATCCGGTGAATAGGCAGTCATCTTTTATTCCCGCTCATACGGAAAGATAAACGTTTTCACTCACTTTCCCTTTTACGATTATGATTTCATTCCTTTTTAAAGACTAAGTATACAATACCAAATCTACTTAGGAGCTAAGAAATCCTAGCGTTTGACTCAAACACACATACTACTAGCTATTGCCAAGAAAGTGCAATAAAGCTCATGATTTAAGATAAGATACACCCAAAAATTGTACTGCCCTATAAAATACCGTCGAGCTCATTGAAATGCAAAATACAAATGTACTTGAGAACCATTACATTACACGACTAGATGTTTGGCAATATGTCAAAGACCATTTGTTGAATTTTAAATTCAATTTACAAGGATTATATAGAATCCCTGTGAAACTGGAGTGCTGCTACAGAAAGTGAATGTCTCGTGAGTTATTTTACTGCACTGTCATTCGTCTGTGCTTCACACGTACAAAATATAATATCAACCCAAAATCATAGATTAACAAACGACAACTACAATTAAATATTATATAGATCCTACTTACTTACAAATAGTCACCAACTCAAAATGCAATCCACTAGAATACGTAACTTAAGATATATACAAATTCCAACTCATTTATTGACTATGCATACAGATAACAATATCTATGTACGTACATTGACGTTTTCGTTTCAAGTTCCGGCCGGATATTTCACGCCTGACAATTCTTACAGCACAATATCCACATATATACAACTTTTATCTGGCAACATTTTGGGAAACAATAATTACACGAAATCTGTATGAGCAAAGTCATTCCTTGTATTTGTTACTCCGTAGAAAATGTCATATTTCCACACTGTTTCATCTCTAATCTCTCAATAATATTCAATGTGTTAGCTTAATCTTATATATTACTTACATAAGAATAAATTCATACATACATAACAGCAATTATGTAAATATCAAAATAGGAAATAAGGATTTCAAGTGCTCTATTAACTCATCATGTAAACTCTAAACTAGCTCAAAGTGACCTCCATTAGCTTTACATGATTAGTTAATTAAAGAGATGACAATCTCAACGTTAAAGTCTTATTCCTATTTTAGATATTATCACATCAAGGATAATATAAAATTATATTGTTCTGATTTACTTAGGTATTCACAAGGAAGGTCCGCCAGTGCTCCTCGCGACCTGACGGACATACAATCCATATCGTTTTTCACCAAGCCCGGTAAACTGATTTCGATTATAACCGAAATCTTGTGTAAAATTCAAAGCTTTTAAAGATAACCCGAACAAAAACCCAAGTAAAGCCGAATTTACCTGCCTACACACCCATTTTCAACTACCACATGTCTATACAGAGTATTGTCAAACAAGTATATTCAACTTCCCATGTAGCTATCCTAATTTTTTAATGTCAAAAATGGCAAAACAAAATGACCAAATTATACATGTATCAGAAGTGTTTGAGTTGGAGATGGCTTTATTTATATGTAGACAGATAAATTCGGATTTTTCTCTCTTCCTCTTCTAAAGTAACGAATTTTGCAGATATTTCGATGATATTCGCAATTAGTCTCTCGGATTTAGCCAAAATCACTACTGTTTATGTCACGTCTGGTCGCGACCAAAATTCTTGGCAAATCATCCTTTTAAGTCGCTTATATTTATTTATCTGACTTGGATAATGAAATGTGAGTTACACTATGTGGCATAACAATTTCCATACTTCTAAATATGATCTGACATTAAATTACAAAATTCATAATAGAGGTTATAAATGCATGCAAAAACAATGTAACTACAATCCCTAGAAATGGCAACACAAATAAATACTAGAATTATTATTCATAGAAGTGCTGTACTCCCAATCTACTTGTAAAATAACCTTTCAGGGCAATGAAAGTGTGTCGTCAACCATTTACATGAATCTTCCTGTCGAAAGTGCATAAAAATAATGAAATAATTTAAGCAATTTGTATCAAAATTATAAAAACGTCAGTCGAAATGAAAACAAATGAAAACGGACCTATAATAACCAAACTTAGCAATGACGAAAATGTTGTACCAACAGAATAATCCTGAGGATGATGTGCTAAAATGGTTCGGTAAACTAAAATGATAAATCACCTGGACGGCATTAACTACTGATAATATTACGGTAATAGTTACGTATTCATATGCTCAGGCAGATATTTACCAACTGAACCAGGCAATTTGGTGGAGAATTGTTATATAGACAAACCGCAGAAACTTGCTCAAAAATAAAACCATGCTGACCAAGTGAAAATCTTCAAGATTGTCATTCCTATTTTCGTGCTCACAAAGATTCTGGAAAATGTATTTATTTTAGTTCTTTTCAGAAAGTTATTGTAGCAGTTGAATCGCAGACTGATTGATGGCAGGTCAGACCGGAAAACTTTACCAGACAGCTTAATAAAGCAAATGTGACAGCATTAAGGCACTTTCCTTATGAACAAATGCTAAGTAATGATGAAACTTAGATGAACACCAATCTCGTATGCAGCTTTCTATTGTAATGCACCGCCTCCATTTCATGTTCATGTAAATGAAAAATGAGTGATTATTCCCCGCAGTCCCAATAAATTTATTTTGTCAGGTAATAGCATCCAACATTTTTCTTTTGGAACTGGCTTAATTTCGTTGTGTACTAGTTTTTGTTGCCGATAATTATTATTTTTTTTATTAAAACTATTGTGTAGTGGTTATCCAATCCATTGTAACTGACACATTATTCATTATAGAAATTCTAGTGAATGTTTTGCTTGGAGCATTTCTCCTGTGGAGATATTTATATCTTCTATAACCATTTCACTAACAATACATAAAATGATCTATAATCTATGTCTGTAATATCGCAAATACCTATTCAATTTTGTGCACACACTTATGTATATCTGCTTTTCATACTCCTTTTATTTATTTTCATATCTAGTATTGAGCATTTCAAAAGAGAAGTCCAGTTTGATATTTGTTTCCTGATGAAGAATAATACTATGCAATTGTATTGTCCATTTGGAATCTAAATGTCCTGACGTTTGTTGACGTTATATCGTGAATGATTAATGTAATTTGTTGTTAGGCCGATATTTGATCATCTAAAACTAATTATCTGTACTTATGCAGCACAAAATGCACAACGTAGTTAGAGTTAAAGTTAGCTTTATAGTCAAATTATCAGTAGAAAATACTCCACTGCTCTTCCCCCCGGGACTTGAATTCTTCTGCTTTCGCAGATTAAGTAGTAGATATTTACGTTAAATGCGCCTGAATTACATCTGAAATTGACCTTTTATTCGATTTCGATATTCTGTGTCGATGATCAAAAAAATTTCTCAAGGTATGTACCATAGAAGGATGAAACATATTAAAGACTTTTAACACTATGGCCTGTTTTATAACACGTCATATTAAATTATGAGATTGCTGTGTACCAACGCTGAACTTAAAGATGCGCACAGTTTTAAAGCAAATGCTTCTATTTGTCATCTGAATATTTTTATGTCATATTCCAAATTCAAATCAGATTGCAAAAACAAATATTTGCATATTGTATACTCATTTTTGATAGATGACTATGTGAGGCTTCATGCACTGAAAATCAAACTGTAAAACTGAAACAATATTGCCCACGAGGCTTCTACTACTACACGAAGCGTATAGACATAAGCCCTTTTCACTTTTCAGACTATGCTCCTGATATACATAGGTATGATACGTGCGTAATATTAAATGTAAGAGTATCAAATGAAGAGTTCAGTTTAGAAAAAAACTATTTGGTTTTAGCATTGTAAATTTCATCTCCAAATTCATCCCCTAAACCCCCCCCCCCCCAATGCCTACCGTGTCAATTGATTCAATAGTTGACAGAATAATGGGCGTTACAGCACTAAGGATGCCCACAACGATGGCAGTAAAATAGTCGTTCCAAATTTGACGTTTATGGTTTTATGTTAGCTGCATGAGCATAATATTTGTCTGTATTATTTTACAGCTTTGTGAGCACGGAATTCGCCCATAAAGTTACACATTAAAATAAGATAATGAGTGGCCATGATAACTTAATACACGTGCTCATCCTTGTCACAAAAGAGCATCTGTTCATGTTTTTATCGTCTTCCTCACTTTCCAACTTCTCAACATGAGCAGTAGCATTGATTCAGTAGTGATAGTCTAACTATGGCTCCAAATACTCCCAGAACCACTCGCTCTGACATCCTTCTATCTCATTCACTCATGCTATATGTCTACCATTTGTCAATGTATTACAATCGCTGTTTAATAGCGCAAGAATAGTGTACCTACATCGTCATTCGTCGTGCATCGTGGCTTTTCAACACCATTATCTTCACTCAAAGCAACAACCCCTGCCCTGACAAGAAGAAAAGAACTAATAAATGTCAACTTGGTATGACTGTCTGCCAACAGAAACTGTGCGGAATGATAATCTAGTCAAGTCAAGTCAATATGTGCCATGCCTTTGTCTCCGCAAAAACGAGAGTTAAAAGCACTTGTATCTATACCTACGCAGCTATAAAATCTATTTTAGAGTTGTATGCAAAAATAAAACGATCCAATGTTTTCGTTGCATTACCCTTGCAATTTCTTCTTTCGAACTATAATGCTACAATACATATATATGTGCTATAATACCTTTACTTGACATAATCCTTCAACTTGAAATTAAAGATTTTATTTACAAGTAGTAACCTAGTTATTACATGTGTTCTGAAATTAAAAAAGATTGTAATATCTGAAACATTTTCGTTGTCATCTGATCAATCTCATACGGCGATAACGTTTCCATCAAATGAAATCGTAAATGGCATAAATTGTATATTTTCCATATAATTTTTCAAATATATTGTCCATTGCACCAAGAATGGTAAATGACAATTTACTTATGTTTTTCTGCCTCTCTTCCCACTAAAGCATTCCAAAATCATTTTTCTAGTTAGACTTAAGCACATATACAAATCACATCAATTTTAAGTGTTGCTGAACCTGTCGGCAATCATGCAATAGTTCAAATTGTAACGGTTATTTTTTAATCCAAAAATCTACCGATTATTACATATTTAAAAGGCGAAGTATATTTAATGTTATAGAACCTGTTAGTCTTAAATTTTATTATCTCATCATCCAAATAGTTATTAGATATTAAATGGTCTAGCTATGCCGCTTGAAGTGTTCGATAGTATCATCGATCTGAATTTGAGGTCTCAATATAAATAAAATACTACAGAATAAGGAGCTAAATCCATGATTTCTTCTAAAGAAAGCAATAGTATGGATTGGATACTAAACGCGGCGTGCTCCTGCAGTACTACGGGCTTCTTCAACTCTCTGCATGCTCTACAAGTCTACAATCTGTGTTAGCCATTTTCTTGCACATCATTGATTGCCAAACACTATATTCATTATCCAATGTAAATTCACATGACAAAGCATTTCATAATCAAAAGAAAGTGATATTATATCTCACTATCCATTGTTGCTGCTATATTATACGGATTGTCAATATGCAATCACAGCTTGCACTTTCAGAGTAATTGTTAGTCATGACGGAACTACAAATACTCAGAAATAGTAATCACCAGTGATCATTCCCCCTGCGGCAAAGTAGTAATTATTGGTAAATTGTGTAAATAGGTCCAACCACGCCTATATCACTTATTACTACAAGGTGACACGGAGAGATTGCTATTTTCTATATTATACTGATCACAAGCACCGTAAATTAAAATTATGTTCTAGTGTAACTTCATTAGCAAGCTGTCCTCATTGCATTTGCAACATAATTCACTTTGTGGTAATTTCATCATGTAAAGTGATAATTCAATAGTGATAAAATGAGTAGCGTGTTGCAATTCCGCCATATCTGGTTCCATTTCCTCGAAACTTTCAGAAGAGACACAATGAATAGAATTTCATGTAAAATGGATTGGTTTCCCGCGAAAGGTTGACTTTATTGTCACCACCAATATGCAAAAACAGATGCGCGTTTTCAGAAGATACTTTTCCTTTCCACAAAAAGTAGGTAGTCTCAAAAAGCTTTTGGTTGTAAAATGTTCTTGGTAGAGTTTCTTCATATAGTAGCTATTTGGGATTTGCGGAGCCATAAGGGGACGAGACAATACACCGCCACCGCTTACACCACTTACACCGCTTGGAAGACTTTCGGGTAACATTCGATACCTCAAACAAGGAGCATGTTTGTTTTTCTTTAGGTTAGGTTAGCGTTACACCCGAAAGTCTCAAAGCGGTGTAAGTGGTGTAGTGGTGTAAGCGGTGTATTTTGTCTCGACCCGCCATAAGGGCATTAGAGATGCGTCTTAGCAAATACCGATATGATCGAAGAGTGGTAAACGGTTAGCAATGCAATTACAGTGGAGTCAAAACTAATTTTGCCCACCCAGAGTGTATAGGAAGTTTTGATCTAAGCCAAATATGGTATTATATAATTAGGAGCCCCCTTGTACTGCAAGATCCAAAGAGATCCTGGCAGTGCAAATGACATTATAGGAAAATGTAGGAGCAGTAATCACATTTAGGAACATGCACAGTAGATTTTGCTAATGTAGTAGGAGCGCCTGAGTTTGCATGTAAGCTGAAAGTGGTTTTAGGAATGTAGTAGTTAACAGATTGGAGTTCACATCCCATCAGCCGATATTACATTACATCACATCAAATCGCTTGAGGTGTCTAGATCCAGTTTTATTTCTAGTTCCACTTCACATCCGATCCGATCCAATTTGTTTCTGCCGTTAAGCTTGTGGGCGCTGCTCGCAGTGGGAGAGTGTGACCCGCTATGGTCTGGTAATCCGGTCGAAACGCAACACAAATCACAATCCTATTCGAAGCTCATCTTATTTAATCCTCTCCACGTCTAGGCGATCCACTCCACTTTCCTCCACTCTGCACTCCACTTACATTTACTTCAGCGAGCTACTAAATTCCAGGACAGCGTGACATGGACAGATCAGTATCGTATCTTCTACTTTCTTTTTCTTACTTTGGCCATGCTTCACTACATGCTTAATGTATGTTTCCTTTGATAAATAAGGAAGATTAGCTCTCACTGCTCTCCACTGTCCAAATTCATGGCTCAGGGAAAAAATATACCAACACATGCATAATGCGAGCACACACATTTCCCTTCGCAATGTCTGAGGCACGAGAAAACTGTATGAAAGCCATGGTGAAATTGTCGGTACAAAGCTGTATCGAATATTCTACGGGATGTAATCCTATCTCTGTTTGCATAACATGGACATAAAGTACATGAAATCATAGGGACATTTGTCGGGGCACGAAGAAAGGCTTAAATAGCAATCCAACGTACGGTGAACATGCAATTCCTTCAGTGGCCAGATTTAGTTGACCAAAATTCGCAAGCATGTCTGCTGTTTGAGTAAATAAATGCATAAGTGTTTTTCATCTGAAATACAAACATATAGACACTACTAGTACACTGTACAAACACACATCTATGCACACACATTGCAAAATTGTTAATCTCTGATTGTTAAAAGTATTGTGCACTTGTAACGCTACTTTACACAATCATAAATATTGACATGTCAAATGTATTTTATCCGATACTGCTTATGTTTGCGCACGTACACTGAAAACACTAGACAGGAATGTAAGTGGATGTAGAAATGCAATACTTACTAAAATAGATAAATAAATAACTAATCTATATAATACGAGCAGGACAGGCTATTCCTATTGAGCGGAGATCATTGTCTTTTCCTTCAGCTTTTGTCCAATCTAGCCAACCTCCAATCTAGTCAACCAACCAACCGTAAAGGTATTGATAATAATTTTATTATGAAATTATGATATAGGTAGGTAACCATAATTGAGGATATTCGCTTTGGTTTTTGATAAGGGGCCGCTCGGTGACGTGTTGTGTTCCAGCCAGATTCCAACGCAACACTTTAGAGAAACGTACAAAACTGTAAAAAATAAAAAAATACACGAAAAACTTCTCTAGAGCGCGCCCTAGAGAACTTTTTCATCCTTTTTTGCACAACAAACATTCAACAAACATGCAACAAACAACAAACAAGCGCGCATGTTTCTGATTTATGAAACTTTGTCTTTCTAAATATGCGATAAAAATAGAAATAAATTTTGTCAATGAATTCCAAAAAAAACAAAATTTTTCAAATACAGAATTTTATTTTTGAAAATGTTGAAAACCTGCGCCCTAGGAAAATATGAGCAGATTTCAAAAACTTTTATTTGATAGCTCTACGTTTAGCCCTTCTCCTTGAATCAATGGTGGAAAAATGTGTCAACCCCTCCCTAATAATATAGGTACCTACTTAGTGACGGAGTCTCAATATCTGGCTAATAAACAATTCTGGAAATGTTGCTGTAGTGCTTACTCTTTATTAAACAATACGCATAGTATGACATATATGTTCTGGTAATTGTTAGAGGAATTGGGAAAAATATAATTGAAGCTTGACGGTTTTCTTTTGCAATGGTTTATATGGTTGAGAGTTATGGAATTATATTTTGACATAAAGCAGTTGCATATTGTGGCACCAAATCCCATGATAAAGGATTGTTCTATGCTATGCTTGAGGCCTTTTCTTCTTTTACAGTCAAATGTACAGTATTATCAATTATATAATATAGCGATTACATTATAATATGTTGACTTCATTAAGTACATATGAAAAAAGGATGGCTACGTAACATGCATTGGTTGATGGAGACAGAAGGGAAAGTCGGGGAAATCTGGCTTTTGTGTAAATAATAGAAGGAAGCTATTTATAACTGTAGCTTTTCAATGATTTATATGTTTGGTATTTAGTCTTTACTGTATTTCTCAGCTGTTTACTTTGTTCAGCTCCTTTGTCCTCGTCTGATGTGCTTCTACGATGTAATTTGTCGTATTATATTACTTTAAGGTCTTTTGTTTGACATAAATGATATTGCTTTCACCGCTCTGCTCCATTCATGTCTGGCAGTAAGTACTAACAGTGATTGTAAATTGTAAATAACCTTCGCTGCAAAACAAAGTTGCCTCTGGTCATATACAAAGCAAGTACATACCTAATTTCATTAGCATTTTCATTGCTATTCTGTGATTAGTATAGTGGGAACTATAGAGAACTTAGATCAGCAACCTCACAAAGAAGCTACCCTGCAGATTTAGTTATGCATGTACTTTATTGCAGTTTATGGTGAGTACACGTGATATATATGACCGTGGTTACATCACATTACATTTACTATTCCCGGCAAAGCGATCTGAATGCATGTAGGTAAATTTGTAGAACATATGAGTAGACAACAGATATGCCCACAATGGAAAAGCAGTTAGATATTAGTTTCCCCATTTTCATTCCTTTCACTGGATTCGTGTGGACGAGCTGACTCACATAGGACAAATACCCAGTCAGCATAGTTAAAGTTACTTTTGGCATCTCTCTTACACCTACAATATCTAGTTCTCTGCTATTTATCTGTATAAATATAGTTAGGTCCTCCGTTAGCTTAACTCTCTTTTTCTGTTTCACTATGAAGAATATTTTGAATTTCTTTTAAGGCTTCCCATAACGAACTGATATTACTTATGTACGTGTAGTAAAGCAGAAGTAATTGTCTTTCCCCGAATAAATGCACACATAAAGCTCTTTAGTACTTACGTCACGCTTTTCAAATTTGACTAATTAATGAACGTAGCAGATGAGGGGATACTAAATGCTATATTGTATAGACACCGTGAACATAAATCCTAATGGAAAATCCGTTAGTGCTTATTGTTTGCTTGAAAATAAGTCATGAGCCATTTTATATCTTCTGCCTTCTTCCTTTGTCTTTACTCTCATTGGAGAGAACCAAGGTATCTCTTTCTCCTTCTCCTATCATTTCTCCTTTCATCTCTCTTTTTTGCTCCATTTCATTTCCCACGATTTCCGACCCTGTTTTCCTTTCACTGTATAACTAACAATATGCAAACATCTAAAATTTTACTCTTAACATCTCTACTAATTTCCAGAGGAATATTTGCCTTACACTCTTTAGTAAGAAATTTACTTGTAATTTTCTCAGCCAGCAACATGACTCTCCCATTTCTCCTCGATTAACATTTTAATATCCAACTTTGAGTTTTACTTCTTCTGTCTATATCGCTTTCCTAATAGAGAATCCGATTAAAAGAAAATCAAATGATTAGGAAACAGCGTAAAATCCAGTTAATGAGAACATCTATATAATAATAAACGGATGTTTATCTCCCATTCTGCATAATCTCTCTTAATGAACTTCCTTGTCATTTGAGGAACTTACAAAAAAGTAATTGAACATAATATAGCAGCTTTTCGCAGGTAAAAATTTCTCTTTTCCTTGCCCCTGATTTTCGTTTGAAGACATTTAAGACATTTGACATGAATATTGTATATGTTGAAATAAACAATGTTCATTTCATGCTACACAAAGTCTATACTCATCGCGTATTGGACGACATACTCATTGCCATAGATGGGCAAAATAAAATGTATTTTGAAAATACCATTATTTTAACTACTGTGTTTTAAAAACATTATTTATTTTAAGCATTTTTGGAATTTTCAAAATACTTTTCATAAAATATTAATAATAATATATAAATGGTCTTAATCAATAATTAAGACCATTTATTTGGCGATACGAGCCACAAATTGTATTTCGTTTTGGAATTTTCTTGGAAAATATATTTTAAATACATATATTTTATGTTTTGAAGCTGAAAATTTTGTATTCAGAGTATTTTCAAAATACTTTGCTCTGTATTTTGCCCATCCATGCTCATTTCAAATACAAAAGGAGATTTTGAATATGTGTACGCAATAATAATAGGCCTTGCTTATTACATTATAATATAAATATATGAATATAAAGTATGAAATTTCTCTTGGGGTTATTATATTTAGGGTACTCACACTCAGGCTAATGTGTCACCTTTTTTATGCATAACATGTCTTACATGTTAAACAAAATTGGTAGGAATGAGCGATATTTAATTTCACCCAAGTGAATCTTTATTTTTACCGGGGTGATTTACGTTGGAGCATTATTATTTTAACCTGGGTGATTCACCCGGGTTAATTTTTAAATTTCCACCAGGGTGAATTTTTTAATATTCACCCTACGAAAATATTTTTAAAACAATTATGAATTTTATCCAGAATTTTTATTTTATTTTTCCTGCATTCTCACAAAATACATGTACTAGAACTTGCTAGTCACATTTTTTCCAAGTTTGTGTTTGGGATAATTTTTAGTGTTTCACTGGTTCACATGGGTGCCAAAGTTACCTCATCGAGATCAAAGCAGTAAGTGTATAATACTGTAAGTGTCTCGAATCAAGTTTTTTAGGATTGTTGTCTTTGAGTAAATAATAGACCGATATTCATAAAATAACCTTGTTATTATCTTCCTGTTATTTCTTGAGATTATGTCAATTACAGAAATAGTATGAATGAAGTACATTAAGTTGAAATCAGAATTGTTCTTTATTGGACTGTGGAGTCTTAACCTTGAGAAATTTGATGTTGGAGAAAGCCGAAGACTTTGTCAAGTTTGGTATTGTTATTTTCCATGTAGTGCTATAACTAAGCTAAGTGACAAAGAGTCAGTGCAGTGCTAAGATAACTCACTCATTCAACAATCAGTGGAGGCAAAGGATTGCCTTCACAAACACTTTTAATACGTGACAACAGTGACAATCTTCTAACTACTCGGCTTGAATTCCATTCCTCCGAATGCCCGACTCTGCTGTGTTCTTCTGTCATTTTCAGCAAGTCTTATCAACATTGTCAGAGGGGAGTATGAGTCCCGTTCTATCTAGCACAGAGTTCTTACCGAGTATTCCGTCAACGACTCAATTTCCCAGAATCAACGCCAACTTAATTCTTCATTCATCCTACTCTCCAGAAAATGGAAACCAGAAACACTTAAGTAAGCAAATACAAAAGACGCCTTTAATTTTCTTGAGTTTATTATGTTCTCTCCGCTCTCCTTACTCTTCCAAGAGAACATCAATAGAATTTCATCGCTTTTCGGTACTGCAGTAAGACAGCTTTATTAAGATTTAGATTTACAGCCGAATCCGCTTATGATGGACACCAATGGGCTTCCTGGGTTAAAGATACTCCAAACGTTCATTCCCTTATATGTCCTTCTAGTATACGCCTCGAGTGTGAGCATGTAAGCAAAATAAAGCCAGGAGTACAATCCCATAGATCCGGAATATCTTTTCATCCGATCCCGTGATTCCCATGTAAGCTTATTCACTGCATTTATAATTTATAACAAAAACAAAGAAATTAAACATGGTGTAATTAATTGGCCCTCAACGTTCTGTGATTTATATACTTTTGATAGTCGTGTTACAATATAATTATATTAGTGGAGGTAATTAACTAACAACAGACATTTTCATTATTATTATTAACTCCATATATTGCAGCTATATTGTGGATTTGAATTCTATTACGTGGGATTCATCTCTGGCAGGAACAAAACTTAGCTGGGATTTATCAAAGGGCACAGCGTTTTATTCAGGTATAAATATCCGGTTGAATGGAACAAGTGTCAGAACAGTATCTACGGTGTCTAGGGATTTTCTAGCCACTCGATTACTTCGTTAGAGAACTGAATGCTTTTTGCAATTCATCTATATATTTCCGCAACAGCGAATTTAATTTAAATAGCATAAGTACGCAGCAATTGACTTTCATTTCTGTCCTAATAGGATTGTCAACTCAATGCAGATTTATTCAGATGGCTGATTTCAGCAACGAGATTTTCAATTGATTTTTCTGGCGAACTGTCTCGTTTGCAGCTGTTCTTATAACCATGAAACTCCACTTGGGCATTTTCTGTGAATAGAGCAGCATGGGCTGATGTTACATTTGTTTGTACGTCTGCACAATGCAGAAAGTACAAAATTTACAGAAATGAACAGGTTGAATCGATAAATCATTGTGTAAATAAGTTCATCAATGTCATAACTGCGTCAAGCAAAATATGCGTTGTTTTAGTACTGTAGCAGTAATCGAGGAAAATGGCTAAGAAAAACTTAGCCGTTTGGTTGGTGGGAGGAAGATGCACAAGTTTAGACGGACGTCCCCTGGAGACCTGGGGTTTAATCTACCTACCTGGCTATGACGCTATGCTAATGTCACTAGGAATGAGTATTCTTCAGGAAATTGTCCAAAGGAGTGCGCCGTTTCAATTCGTGTTCATGACAGTTTCGTGAAACAAAGTTTAGAGTACAGGTTACATGACAAGAACCTGCACAGTTGGCTTTCAAAAGTGACATACGACTTTAATGAGCAAACACAAACGAGAATAACCAGCCTATAGGTATCTTTTGCTGAAGACATTTTATGCATGTAAATTGTGCCAAGGTATAAAGTCAGTGTAGATTCATAGCCAAAAGTAGACATGTCATATGAAAATTAAACAGAAACTCATTGTATATTCCGTTCACATTCACAAACTACATTATTTTCCCTACATTGATAACGTATGTTCGTACTATCTCCATTTCGACTTCAAAATCTACTCATTCTATTTCTACCAATTTTGCTATGAATAAGCATATTATTTGTATGATGCGCATTAGTATTGAATACATTTCCATTTTTTGCATACAGCTGTAAGAATACTATTTCAACTCTTAGATAGTGCTCATAGACATAAGAGTATGCCAGGTTCATCATTATCTCTACCAAAATAATACATTCATACACAAGGGAATGTGCGGGTAACCAGAAAAAGATTAGGATTAACCATAAGACACATGAACACTAAACACAAATGCAGCCGTTTGACTTTTATGGTTTGCAAGAAGTTTTAAGTCAGATTTTATTCGAACAGAGACATGAAATTATTACCGTTATTTTGTTATTTATATGACATTATTTAGTGAATCCTATACAATAAAAAAGTGGGAAAAAATTAAAGAAATAGGAATTTATTATAATCGAACTTAGTCTCAACAATTTCTGGGCCTTATAACTTTTTAAAAGTTTTATAATTAAATGCAGGGTACAATCGCATGTCCTTGGATATTTATTTGTAGTATTTTATGCCTTCTGGTTTACTGGACTGCTCCCTACCCTCCATAAAGAAGGTTAAGTATGCAAAGGAAAGCATGCATCCTTAACTTGAGCATAAGGGAAAGGTCGCTTTAATTATCCAAGGAACTTCTGCCGTCGTTGTGAGTTGATGTGGATTATTATGGATAAATATTTGAAGTGCAGTCAGTGAAGTCTACGAAGTTGTTAATTCCCCTTGCCCATATAAAATAATTATTAACTCACATGAACATGGAAAATGCTTCGTTTGAGACTCTTAGCTCCACATTTCACATTCTACTTGGAGTTAAATACATTTTGGTGTCTACTCTCTGTTCCTACACAGTTGAACTTTTTACTTGGGTTCCTGCTACAATTATATTGTTAGACGAGGTAAATATTCTGTATATGAAGGACACTTTAATCTTCACTCCTTCTTGCTCACTCATGATCCAACTGTTCTATTTTGGAATAAACCGTTGCAAAACGCATCTAGCCAAGAGTGCACTATTTCCAAAATATGAAATTATGTACGACAAATTAAGTAACATTAAGACATTTGGATTTTTTCGAAAAAGTCTGAATTTACTCGAAGACATTTGGATTTTTCGAAAAAGTCTGAATTTACTCGAAGACATTTGGATTTTTTCGAAAAAGTTCGACTTTACCGGAAGATTTTAGGAATGTTTCGAAAAAACTTTGAATTTGGAATGTGGATGTATGTACATAAATCAGCAATGTTCATGGTGCTGCTATGTTTTTCTACTAGCTCATTATGCGTCAGGAATGTACACGAACTTGAAGCTGCTGCTTTTCTAATCGCTTCCTATTCGTACGTGATGGTGATGCTATTCAACTCGCTAGTAATTATGCCGGGCTGATAGGACACCACACAGACAGAATGACAAAGCATTACCATGAAGTATCTTCGATACTTATAAATGGAACGTGCTTCACAAATATCAATTCCAAAGAGAACCATCAACTATGCAATAAATTCGTCTATTTCTCGAAGGCTCTAAACCAAAAAATTCAGTTTTCAAATAAAATTATGTCTTGTTTTACTGCTAAGAAAGAAAGGAAATGGCTGAATTGCGAAGGTGAATGCTGTACTTTTCATCCATTTTCTTCATAGCAGACAATGTTGTTTTGGAATAGCGCTCCCTCAAAGAAGGAGACTAACAAAGGTAGAAGTAATCATTGAGGTTATTGGCTTTGTTTGATGTGTTGGATGTAGAATATTCGAGGGGGCTCAGAGAAATAAATCGACTAGGAAATAGAATGGCTAATATGCAAAAACTTTTATTTTTGTGTTATTTTAACCAGAAACTTGAGACGAGGGCTGAAGATGAATTCCGAAGGGAAAGCTTGGAGCTAAATTACGTATATTACTAGGGTTACCAGTATGATCTATCTCATCATAAGTGGTATAGGTTAATATAAATATATTATATATGCAAATATTGACATAGACGTAGAAATATAGACAACTAAGAAGGGCAAAATGCATAACAAACATATAGGCACGAGTAGATGTTATTCTTACGTTTTCTTCAAAATAAATCTTTATGTTGAATCTCTTGTAAAAACTGCTTTTTGTTAGTGAAATCGCCAGTTTTCCTAATGCTCACTTTGATAATTTCGATATAACAAATTGCTGTTTTTTTCCGACTCTGTTATCTTTGGAAACTTTTCCATGCATCTCTTTCTTTTGTTTAGAGAAAGCTTCATTGATAGATGAAGATTAACTCGGAAACAATCAGCTTTAGCGCCTTATATTTTGAAAGAGGCTTATCTAAGCCTGTAATTTTCTCTAGTCTGCTACTCTTTAGCGTCCCCTAACTAAAACAATATTATGATGGAAAGAACGGAGAAATATTTTTACATCTGGGAGATTGCATTGCTCTTTGTTTGCTTGATGGTTTGGAAATGGAAACAATAGGGACGTTTAAACTGCCTATTCAATCCCCTTCGTCACGACTCTCTTCCCTATCTCTTTTATAAGTAAAAGTATTCGTTATTTTCTTCGTCTTATCATTACTGCTATCATTAAGTTAAATCTATTCCAGGTCAAAGCCTTGGATCCCTGCCATTCCAGTATAAATGAATAGGATTTCTTTTCCCTAGCTGAAAAGGAATTGGATTGAAATTTCAAATCGTGGGAACTAATAAAGATAATAATAATATGTGAGAGTGTCAGGCAAATTCAGTAGAATGACTTATTTTCAGATAAACTAGATATTACCTACATAAAATGAGCCGTAAAATTTTCTTTCAGATTCGAAAAAATTTTATTTTTTAAAAATATACTGCTATTTTTAAAAAATCGATTTATTGGCCACGTTTCTTTTAACATATCAGATTTTCTGGCAGCAAAAATAACCGCCATTAAGTATTGTTAATTCTAATACGTTGGCTTGACAACATTATCTTTAAGCGGCTTTCCTGGCTAACTTTAACGTATGTCATTCTACTGATTTTCCCAGAGAACAAAACATATATAATAATAATAGATAATAATAGTGTGTACTAATAATGACATGATTTATGAATTAATTTTTTCAGTCAAATAACTAATTATAATACACTACACAACAGTATATTTTTATGGATAATCTGAATAAAATACCAGCAGTAATAATGCGAATAAAAACACTAAATATGGTCACCCAACATGAATATGTGTAGTTTGAGAGTGAGAGCATTTTATTAAAAATATCGTATCAAAACAAAAAGTATACTATCATGGGTTAATTAGATTTATCTTTTCATATACAACAGAATTATAACGATATTAGTGGGTAGTGCTAGACTATATTTATGGATTAAACATACTTCTGCGTGGTGCTTTAAGAGAAGCTTTCAACGAGGCACATTTCCTAGCTCATTATTCTCATCTCTTTCCATTATACTTATCTATTTCTGTACAAATTTGAACTTGGCTAAAATGTATCTTGCAAAAGGCTAGCCATGGCCATATTGATGTGTCATTGAGCAGTCTACAGAGAAAGGACAAGCTCTCACGCTGTAGTACGTAAGTACACTAGAGGATAACTAGAATTTGGTTCATAGCAGTGGCAGAAAAGCTCATTAAGTTACTATGAGAGTACCATATTTCCAGAAATACAAACTCTACGTTGAATTAGGGTCTCTTACGAACGAGAACTTATTTGGATAAGAAACTACATAAGAACTACCTGCAATGACTGATGTTTCACCCTGATATGTCGAAAGATATGCTAAAACATTAGATAGAATGACCTATATAGTCCCCGTAGCTACTTGTCAACTTGGAAGCGTCAAACTTACTTACTTTGTCTCAAGTCCAAACTCCCGAAACTTTCTCAACAACATAATCACGTGCGTATTGGTAGAAATTCCAGTGAAAATACCAGAGAAACGATGGATTTGACTGTATGGCTTTTTTAGAAATAAAGCTGCATAGCTGCAAAGCTGGTAGCTGCAAAGCTGGTAGATAAAATGAGACAAAACATTTCGCAGTTAAATCATAAGCTGACAAAATATTTTACTAAAATTGTGAAATAGAATGACGATTAATTTTGACAAACACGAAATAGTTGAAGAAGGAAACGATAATGAAAAGCTATAGTATTTTAATTTTTTACCAAGGATTTGATTCGTTTTGTGGACATTTAAAACTTAAATATAGAAGAATTAGTAATAATTAGGGACATATTTTCATTTTCAAATAGAAAAAGTATCAGCGAAAAATAACACCCCTTTGAAATAATAGAATCTGGACATCAATCAATACAGGACTTGGATACGGCTTTTCCCAACGGCTCTCCTTCAAAATATATGAGTCTGGTATTGTATTTTGGGAAATGGGGTATAAATCATTTGAAAAGTTAGTTATATAAGGAGCTGTATTTATGCCATGTCCCTGACAGGAAAAAGTTTATTATGGAAGACTGGCGTCCCTCCGTTATCATCTACCAGAAACGACGTGTCTGCGCTTCTTTAATACAGGAAAATGAATGGGAAAGCTTTCTTCCTTAACATGTGGATTTCTACTGCGGTTGCATTGATTGACTACGGGAATAGGAAAGTGTAGTTGACTCTCTGGAATTCCTGCACGAACAAGGCGACTTGAGCAGAAGGGAAGCAGATTTGGTCATAGTGACTGATGGGATTGGCACAGGTGTTACTGTGACTTTCCCAAGTGCTCATTCAACAGTATTCTAATCCAAACTCAAGGAATACACTCAACAATTTTAGGGTTAAACTGTTTTGCATGTACTTTTTTTAGTTCATGTCAGCAATTTGCTATGTAATTCTTTACACGCTTTTATTCGAAATTAAATTTTAGTGTACCAATGCGAACTTTTTTCTTCTTTCGTAATAATTTTTTGTCGAGTTCTTTGAAAATATTGGCAACGAGATTTAACTCCCGCAGCACAGTTGCCATTTAGCCTAATATCAAAAAAGTCGGCCGTCATACGATGACAAACTTTGGCAATAATTTTATCCGTTACTATTCACATCGTTACATAAATTAACTGAGAAAACTTGAAGGAGAATTATATCTTTGGTACGCTTTGATTTCCATTCACAATGGCCGTTGCAACTTGTGTTGCTAATTAATTAATGCAGATCAAAATACTATTTTTACATAAATACGATAGTGTTATTATAACTATTGGTAGGTACTAATTAAATTTCAATTTAAGAATTATTCAAAAAAGGATTTATGGAACACTGCTTTCAACTTAGAAATGAAATGGACTATATACCAAAACGCCCCAAATACATAACCCTTAAACAAATTGAACGAGGATGTTCTGTGGGTAGACGGAAGTAGAAGTGGTTCATGGTAAGAAATAGTTGCCAGTTAAAGTTTAGTACTCGACAGTTACTTATTGTTAAAATGGAAACGATACAGTCGCTATTGCTACATGTCCTTGTGGAAAGGAAAACTTTGAGGAAGGAAAGTATACTATGAATGTAAATAAAATAACTAAACCAAAGAATCAGAGAAAGTAGAAAAAAGGGAGAAATTCGACTCATGCATAATACAGGAGAAAGTGCACACAATGGAACATCTGCATCCACTATTGGTTGTTGCCCTGAGGACTTGACTGCCCTATCTGACTAGACATCTACTTATTATACAATACTGTGTACATACTGTGAAGAAATGTCAACTGAAATTCAACCCTGCCCAATCATAATATAAACTAATAAGTATATTGTTTCTGGCTACATTATACCACTAGATCCCAAGCTGCACAAAACCAGAGTAGATCTATATTTTTAATTCTGTCATACGAAATAATTCTTATATAGAAAGTCCTTAGAACTTTGGAACTACATCTCGAAAGAAGTGCATAGATGATATAGGACATTATATAGTCAGATAGATAGATATGCAAATTTATATCTTTTAACAATAAGGATATGCAAACATGCTATAATAGATATAAGGAAGGAATAATAAAATAATAATATAATGTAGCGATGTAGCAGGCATCTACCTTCCGTACACAATGAAAATGAAACCTACCTGCCTAGGTTGTTTGGATTAGAATACTTGGTAGACAGTCTGTATTATGAGAAAGATACCTAAGCATTTTGTTCAGCACTGTACATATTACAGGTTCTATTTTCTGCAAGCAATTTTAAAAGATGGTAAGCGTACAATGTTTTGCAGAAAATCCGAATTAAAGAACTCGAATTAAGGAAAGTTGTCTTTCAATTTCGAATATTTTGTGATGTCATCCATGAATACTTAAAATAGTGAAAGTTTAAATTAACTGTTTTTGTGTCTAAAAAATAGTGTTGAAAATCTTGAAACTTATTTTACAATTTCTAGATGAGGCAGTAAGAGCCAACCTTCGTTTTGTCATGTCAGGATTTTTAACGAGTTTCACATTTTTATCATTGCTCCATTTTTTTCTAAAAATATTAGAGACTATAGAAAAAGGAATCAAAAACCCATAAAATTTTGGTTATACAGTTATTGTCCTAGGCCATACATAACGTCTCAAGAGGAAGTCGTAGCCCCGGTAATACTTACATTTAAATTGACTTTACTTATGGTTACTGCAGTATTATGTGTAGCGTGTAACGTAAAGTGAGGAGCGAAGTTTATGTAGAGAAAGGAAATAGCGGAGGGAAGTTTACATTAAGTGAAGAGCTTTACATAATATCTAGTGTAGCTGAGTGAGATGAAAAAGCGAGATGAGGAGAACGCATTTGTTTTTTTACTATGAATTACCACACATAGTTAGATTTGAATGGCGTTTCAGATAGCAAGGTTTGCTTTGAAGACTTCTGAGATACATGCCGGTTATTTTCTAGGGATTCCTACCCTAAATCCAGCGTAGTAAGAGAATTGTATTTTCCAGAAAACAAGACACGCATTATACTCTGGCATTCCACAGCGAAAACAAATGTCTGTGCACAAATGATAAGCAAAGTGTATTACCAAGTTTCAAGTTTAAGAAAAGATTCTCAGCTACATCAAAGTGCTTTACAGCGAAGGTGACAACTCAAGCACACATACTCAATTTTACGTATTTTGTTTTCACTTCGTGGACATGGAATTACTTAGGGCGAAAAGTATGTATAATTGCAACTAAACTTTAATGATGTACAGCGCGACCCAAAATTCTTTGTACACGTTTGATACCGTATTCTCACCGAAAAAATATGAAATTTTGTCCCCAATACACTTTTCTCCACATGTAATCAAATTGGGAAGCCTTCATTAAACTAATACTGATTAAATATGCATATTTTTTCCTAAATATTGCATTATATGCAACTTTTATTGAAAAATACGGAAATAATGTTTATCATGTTATCTTATTATTGGTACGAAGTTTATTTAAACAATTTTTTGATCCTAAATGCTAAATAATGGCTAATCCAAGATTGAAAATAGTGAAAACGGTATCGTTGTAGAACTACTAAATGGCGTCATTCACCAAATGTTTTAAAATCTTGTAATTTTTAAATTCAAACGCATATACAATACTTACAGTTATTCTATTACAGAACGTTTTGAATCCACTATAGCATTTAAAGATATTTTTTTTCTTTTTAAACCAAAAAAAACCTAATCATCCACATTTTGAAATTTTAAATGGCATCCTTTCACTCAGATACATGAGCCTAATAAAGATTACAATTATATTGTGCCTAATCAACCCTAATTTAATGATGCTATCAAAAAGGTATTACTGTAGTAATTGCATTTATAAAGAACTGATAGGGGGTCTAGTTACATTATCTAAAGAACTGTAGCGAGATTTATAGCTGAATGGTATATCATAAATGAGCATGAGTTACACATAAGGGAGGATTTATTTCATCTTATGAATTCTCCCTTTTGTGTGGCAGCACTAGGCATTCAAAACGCAAGATAAGCGACTTTTGATAAAGAGTCTCACTTATGACTCTGCAATGGATCACACGGCTATGAAAGATTAAGTGAGCAATATAAAAGACGTCTCATCAATCCCTCTCGCCTTGATGCCAGCAATCTTAATTTTATCTTCACAATGATCCACTTGCACAACAGCATATAATGTTTTATTGACTGCGTGTCATTTCATAATTCCATTGCGTAGTGTCATTTTTCATTCATTCATGCCGTATGACTTTATCTGTAACCGTCGGTCTTCAAAACTCTAAAATTGTCTTCATTGGCTTGTAGCAGCAGCATCATCTCTTTATAATTTTTCAACCGATTTATGTTTTACCTTATTTTGCGATGTCGTTTTATTGAAATGAAATGTTCCTAAATTTATCAGTATGGGGTAACAGCACGTAGTATTTTTATTCCTAGAATTACAATTTAAGAACTTCAAGATTAATATTATATTCAATTTAAAAGACAATGTTTGACTTTAGACAACCACTCTTGACAAATCACAAAATTCCATGTAGTATGCAACCATTAATGATAATATTAATGTTTTTTTGGGTGGGGAATGCATTGAAAAAATTTTATTTTGATTTTCATAAGTCAAACTTGTGCCCTAGAGATTTTTTCCTCTTTTTTGATATTTATTGCAACTATGTTCGTTTCCCCAAACTATCAGAATCTGGCCTGAAATCTGAAAAAATCTGAAAAATTTGCATTTTAAATTCAAATCAACGTCACGGCAGCAAAGCGAAATATAGAATCCTTATAGGAAAATTTCATAATTCTTGTCGCAAGATATAATATCTCACAGAATCCTGCCAAATAGTCCTTAACACAATGCAACACCGATAACAATATATTTGGCAATATGTAGTCGTGGAATTTGTTGGAGTTGTCCATTCCTAATCGGCAATCTCTGCCCAAAAGTTTTTTAATGAGTGCTTAAATACTAAAATTGGTTGAAGTGCTACAATCATAGTTTCATTTGTGTGTTCAGGAAAGGATAACTTTTCTCTTGTCCTCACCACAAATGTGGGATTCTGAAATTGTAATAAAGTGACAGACAAGGCTGTGGGTCTGATTGCTTTATGCGCGATAGTTGTGAGGAGAGGGTGAGAGGATGGATATTCCATCCAGATGAGCAGTAGAGCAAAACTCATAATGAGATTATTTTGTTGTGTCGAAGATCTGTTCTGTGAGGGAGCTCATTCCTCAGAGAAGCATTATCGATCTATCGTCCTTGTTTAGGCAAGGCACTTCACTTCACTCAAATCGCCAAGTAAGGAGCCGAACAGAGACGAGAAAGACGCTATGCACCGACTAGAAACGGCTAATATTATCATATCTCCAAAAGCTACACCAGTTAACTTCCTATTTAAGTGCTAACTTTTTCTCATGTCCTCTCCTATTCTCGTCTCTCTCCTCCTATTTAACATTTGTACTGACTTGGGCAGAATGAACGTACTCTGGCTTATTGCTTACTTACACAGGGAACGAAAAAGTAATTGCTTTATTAGAAAAAAGTTTAAAAAAAAAGTAATGCTCTTGCTTTTTGCTAATTTATTAATGGAGAATGGGAAAGGAACTGGGGAAAATAGATAGCAATCGGATAGCTATATTTTACGAATAAGAGACATAAAATTAAGCGGAAATTTACTAGATACTAATTTTTGCGAAATGTTCTCCAAGATGAAACATTTTATTAATTTTTAAACTTATATTTATTGCAAATTCATAAAGGCAAAATAGTTTCCTTTTTTAGAATTTGTCACATTGGTTTTTTATAAAAAAGCAACTAAACAAAAACATAAAAGTGCTTTTTAGTTCCCTGTATATACTTACAGGATATTAATGTCGGTACGGAACTGAAAGATTGGTGTAAGTAGCACCTATTTATAAGTTGCACGTAACTGCTAATACCCTCTCACCTACACATTAACAGACAGTAATTTAAAAAGTCAATCTAAAAATAAAATTGCCCTCACGATCTTCTTATTTACTCAACAAACTTCTGACAGCTAAAACCCTTTTCACAGAACACATCTCAACTTCAACTTTTCCCAGAATATAGAGTGTCTTCAAACCCTAAAACTTAGTGCTGTCGTGGAAACTTTTAATGCAATCACATGCCAAACACGAACGTTAATTCATAGAAATCCCAACTTCAAAATCTAAAGCAAATGACTAATTACTTGGCCTGCATTTCGAGTACATAGAGTGTAGTCCTGATAATTTATTTATGATCGTGGTTCTCCACCTGGAACCAAATTTAACTAATACAATATTTAATTTAAATAAATTAAAATTTAGGAACGTAACGAAAAATTGGCTTCCGAAATAACATGATAAATGTTTAAAAATATTCTGCAATTTAAACCTTTTATAATTCTTGTCATCGTAAAAATTAATTCTGTTGTACTTAGTAATTAACTGTGCGTAGGAATTTCTCTAATATATTTGGTTGAGAGAATTGCTAATGAGTAATGATTTGTCAATGGATGTATATTGTTTGTTGGGTCAGGGACTTGGTTAACTATTTCTTTCCTGTCTCTTTGTTTTATGATAGTCAAGGATTATTTCTAGTTGGGCAGTTTTGGCTGAGAAGAACAAAGATGTGAGTGACAGAGTGATTTCGCCAGATGAGAATTTAGCACAAATTAACTAAATTGTATAGAAATAGGTAAAGTGGAATCTATAGACATTGAAGGATAGAAAGCCCCTCGTTTATAATGAAATTAGAACCTTGTGCTGATTTTCTGTGGTTCTTACAGACCGTGCCTTGATTGTTGTGAAGTTGTGAGGCTGTAAAATAAACGAGGGAAGTTAGGGATTCTAATGTCTGTGACTAGTATATCGGGTATATAGGTAGCTAGACGTATATTATTAGTAGTTAGATTAATGTCGAGGAAGATGTGATGGAGCTTATTGTATTATCAGGGTAACACTAAATAGGTATCTAAGTTATTGCATGTAAAGTTTGTTGCTAACAATGAATGGGAGAAGTTGTATTGTGTTTCGGTGTGGGCATAAAGGTGGGACTTCAGTGTCTGCGTATGTATTTGTATCCATTTATTTATATTGTGGAGGAGAAAGTTTGTTCTCACCTTATCACCTTATTTTCTGTTGAAAGTACATCTGCGAGGATATCTGTTCTGCTTTAATCGTTAGTTAAACCCTGCTGGTTAGTTGTCTCATTCATTTAGGACGGGAAGAGTAAAGTTCCAGGCCACACGATGCCATGGAATGGAAGAGAGAGAGAGAGAGAAAGAGAGTTGTAGAAGAGAAGGGAAGTCAAGTGAAGGGAAGTCAAAGGAAGAAAGGAAAGGAACCAGCGAGGAGAAAGTGAAAGGAGAGAAAGCAAAGGAAAAGAAATGAAATGAGCGACAGAATAGAGCTGAGATACTATGTAGTGCTTTCTCTTTAGAATAATAGTGAGTAGTAGTAGTGAGAAGGAGGCTGTGCCACGGAAGAAGAGTTGCGAACTCAATGAAAAGGCAAAAGTAGAAGTTTCTCTCTATAGCATATGCATAAGGCAATATATATAGTATATTTTTATACGGAGAGAGAGAGAGAGACAGACAAACAGAGTCCAACGAAGCAAAGCTGCATCCCAGAGCAGGGAGCAATAGCAATCCAAATCAACACAATTATTGATCGACGCATTTAGTTGGCCATTACTTCAACACGAGCCAAAGCCCTTCACGCCCTGTTTTGATTAATATTTTAGAGTTTGTGTAGTCACTCACTCCTCTTTCTTCATGTAGAGTTAGTTAAGTTAAAGGAAGGATGCACACGGCATGAGTAATAAGTATCTCCGACATAGTTGTGTATCCAAGTGCTCGACTTCTCGGCTTGTGACTAATGCCTCTTGCTATAGTTGTGTGAATGAGCCCGGGTCTCATCTTTACACTTGGCCGAGGTAATGCGAAAGTACATAATATTTAGCATTAAGATTGCAGTGAGTCTAATAGAGGTAAGTGGCTGGGTGGCAGGCGGGCGGCAGGCGGCTATAATAATATAGGTCGCTGGGTATGTGTGTAACAAGCAATCGAAATACAAGTTTGCTGGATGTAAAGCTGTTTTGTACACCTAGCCGAGGTAGTTAGAGTCAGCAGGAGAGAGGAAGAGAATCTCATCCAATCCAGCTACCCTCCTTTCAACTTAAGTGGAAGTCTATTGGTGGCATGGCAGTCTAATGCAATGGAGCATTTATACGAATAGCTTTCTTCTTTCACGAACTACAGACACAGGCAGAGCAGCACAGAGAGAGAGAGAGAGAGAGAGAGAGAGAGAGAGTGGAGGCTGAGAGTGGTGAGGAGCAGATAGCTCCTACCTAACTACCAAAGAAACATAAAACACCCAACAGTAAAATAAAACGCAGGGCCTACCTACCTACTCCGTTCCCACATTATAATAAGAGCATAGCATATTATGTCTCCTTTATATAGCTCACTACATTAATGTAAGTGCCTATAAATACATAAGTACATGGAGAAAGCATGCTACTCTTACTTACGTAAAGGGACTTTCTTCTCACTCTGTTGACTACTACTTAGCTCCCAATATCCAATCCACCTCTGTCTCTCTATATATCTCTGAGCACGCTATCTGAAGACGTTCTCTCTCTCTCTCTATCTACATAGAATATTATTATGCACTCAATTTCAGGAATCTACACCTATCTCTCTCTCCGCACGGAGCTATACATAATAACCAAAACTATTTCACCTGCTATGTTCTGTCCAATCCAATTCTGGAGCCCGCAATACTTTATCATTGTCTATCTACAAGATTTCATAGTCATTTTCATTAGCCGACTGCTGGGTAACTATGTGCTGGGGAGAAGAAGCCATCCAGCCAGACGAGAGACCAACAATAAGAACAAGGCTGATGCTGATAGTCTACGGCCAGCCAGCACCATCCTTTCCATTAGCGTGTCAATCCAGCACGAACCACTACTCAGACTACTCCACAGTCAAATAAAGAGAAAACTCTACTCCAGTTACTACGAAACATATAAAGAGAAAGAAGTGAGTCAAGCTGGCAGACTCTCATTAGATTAAGCACTGTGTTATGGGGCATAAAAGCAATTTACTATCCTCACAATTCCAAGCACTCACTACACTACCGCCCCACCGCTCCCTCTCAACAACCACATAAATAAATAGAGATTTATTTATTTCCAGGATTGATTTGCCCTTAGTCTTTATCCCTTTTAAAACCACACACTTTCACCCCCTCCAACCCAACCACCTCCCCGTCCAAATGCAATTACTATCTAGCTTATTGCTTTCCCATTACTTCAACCGTTATTCACTAAATAATCACGCCTTTGTTTACAGCACGTCTATATCTCTCTCATACGCTTCTCCAACAAAACTACGAATCTCCCCTCTCTATAGCCAGCTCATGTTTCCAACTTTCTCCTTCAGGTTGATAATTGCCCATTGGGAACATCTCTCATTTCTAGACAACTTTATATGCAAAAATATAGGTGGATAATAGTTCCAAGGTCTTTGGCCAAAGCAACACCTCAACACCAATTCCCACGCCTCTCTTCTAACTAAACGCCTCTTTGGAATGTGCCAACTAAATGAAGATACATTAACCAGCACACTTAGAAAGATGACATTGAGTCTGTACAAACTAACCGTCAAATTTTTAAGCAAACTCCTGAATGGTAGCATGATATTTTTTACTCTCTCAATTTTGTCTTTCTTGTATTTTGCCCTTTAACATTTCACATCTGAAAGTCTTAAGATGTGAAATGTTAGTCTTGCATGTGTTTAAATTGATTTATCTACAAATATAATTTAGTTGATCCACACATGAATCAAGATACAAACAAAACTAGGGTAGGTATATATGCTTGAAAAATAGAAATAGCTTTGTAAAAGATAAAAATACCTAAGTACCAGAAAACCAAATGAAATACATTATTAAGTACAGTAAGTATGAAGAAAGAACGGTAGATTGTTAATGGTTTGATTATCCTTCGACTTTTGTATGTGAACAAAAACATTTTCCTCTTGAAAGTTTTTGGTGGATTTGAGCTTAAATAAAAGGCTATTAGTAATTTTTAGTTATAGACAGTAGGAATTTGACATGTGCTATTATTTAGACACGAATGAGTAAATAATGTAGAGAGGAAGTAGGTACTTATACTTGCCTGGTATTTAGTGTTCCTAGAATGAATGAGTAATTATGGTTGGTTAGGTTGGCAATGAAAAGAAAATAAAGTTTGTGGCTGAAAAGAAGTCTCGATTAAATGATAAAAGGAGAGCTGGTTCAAGTACTATTTTGGGGAAGGTAGTTAGGAATGGGAAGGTAATATGCCTGTGTACCTACGCATCAAAGAGTTTTTGACGCGGCCCCACTGACTTGTGAGTAGTGAGGACTATAGCACTATAGGGCAGGAGAAAAGTTTAGGAGTCTATGCCTACTAAGTAGAACACTCAAGAACATAAATCAAGTAGTCTTTAGTCAAGAAGCGACTGAGTGAGTAAGTCAAAGGAGATGAGATGAGTGAATGTGCCAAAAGACGGAAAAGAGTAGTGGGAATCAATATATAGGTCAGATGCTTTTATAAGCATGGAGCATGTTACTCCTAAGTATGATGTGTACAAGGCTAGAGTGCTTACGTGCCAACCGCTACAGTTCACTCTATATTTAGGTAGATTAATCTAAATTAAACTAGTGCCTGTTATGTTCAACGCCCTCCAAATAACTTCCCAGACTCAGTCGAAGAAAAGAAAAGTACAGGCACTCAAATCTCTTTCAAAACAAAAATACTTAATACTTACAAGAGACACTTTCCACAAATTCATAGCCGTCTGACAAGGAACTCAAGTTTTCAACTAAAACTTTGTTGCTACACTGAACACTCCTTGTGCAGATATTTTCGTCAGAGTGCTGTGTTGATACTCTATTGAAATCAAGCCTTTTTTCAGGCAGCATATAATAATATGACTACTAATACACAGAGACTAACATATGCAAAATATAATGCCTCAATCGAAACTCAGTTTTAAAATTCTGATTAATTGTGAGTTTAGTCGGGAATGCTGGTTGTGGTGTGTTTGGCAGAGATATGTAAAAGTTTTCCCTTGTTATCTTACATAGCTTTTACATTGCATGCTCTTATTTGTAAGATAATTATGTAGGTATATATATATGTCCATCATATGAATGAGTAGATGTTTTAAGGAGAGAAAAAATTATAATTTGAGAAGGGTAACTTTTAAAGCTAAAGGAAATGGCGACACATGGGTGAGTGCACACGTGTCAAATATTTTTAAAATGTAACCATGTATGTGCAGCACTTTGTCCGCCATTATCTGGGATAGTACAATGAAGTACATCTGGGTCCGGGTTCAAAGCTCTTGCTCCCGCACCGCTGAATTTCCCTTGTGTTTCAATTTTATGATCAATAAAATATTGCTTGAAAATTTATTGAAAAGCAGAATAGGTAAAACAATGGAGTTGTTGAAAGACAAGAGAGTGCTTGAGGATTTTAAAGATGCATTGGCCATTAAAAATTAATTAAACGGTGAACAAAAGGGAATATCTGGAGCATTTATTACACAGGACACAGTCTCTGCTATAAAGTTTCGCTGGGGATTCTCTAAAGGGAGCTTGAATTCAAGATTGCGGCAAATAAATTTGCTATCTCTACATATTCTGTCTTTGTCTCTTGTGATATCTTATTTATGATCTGCAGAGTACAGATCTCTTGCGGTGCAGCGACTTTAGCGGTGACAGTGAGATACCTGTGTGAAAATCCCTGGTGATACTGAGAATTGGTGCAAAGGAAGATCTGAGGGTCCTGTTAGTAACCTGACTGAATTTATTTGCTCATTTGCCTTGTCTTTCAATGTCCAAATCTGTTTCATTATGTATAGTCAAAGTTTCATGACTAGGGAGGAAATGCTAGAGAATCCATTGAACAAATTAGTATTAAGTCAAAGACATTCAGGTTTGATGGCCATTTCCAATGGAATTACCTCCATTAGGGCTCCTGTAGAGATTTAAATGATGGAATTCGACTGTTTGCTGTTCGGAGATTTTAAAAAGCCGACTGTGAGCTGTGCACTCTAAAAACGAAGATGAATATTGCAAATTAGAGATTAGGGGTGGGATTTGTAAATTTGAGAGTGTTCATCAAGGCTGATGGTGTACGTACTTGAGTGAGTCGATAAGGAAGGATAAGATTATCGGTTGTGGGTGAAAGAGGATAAAGGGACGTGGCAGTGGAGCTGAAGTGGTGAGCGGAGACAGAATTAGATTTGGGACAAAAGCTACAGAGCCACTGTATTTAGTAGGTAGTTCCTGAACTTTGCTTGCAGACAATCTATCTAGTGAGTCACTCAGCGGCTTTCATAATAAGAGGGATAGGCACCTTTTCGGGAGAAAGTGGAGAAAGCACAGAGAGAGCGAGAAAAGAGACACATGGGAAGGGAAGGAGGCCTGGAGAAGAAGGAGCGACTACTGGGAACATTCACGTGAGAAATACAATCTCACATTCATTAGCAATAGAGCCACGTCCCAAGGCAGCATTTTAGCATTTCTTTCTCCCGTGCACTTCTCCAGCCAGCTAGCATCTCAATCTTCATCAAGCCTCTTCTGGCAAGAGCTGCATATCAATGTGCTCCTTCTCTCACTCTTCCTGCATTTCACGCCTTCAATATTTTCATCGTCAGACAGCCACCATGCCCCCAGTAAAGAAACATTGAATTCCCTATCTCCGACACACACAGCTCCATGCTGTAAAATAAGAGAAAAGTCATTCCGAGCATAATGCCCAGATTTTCGGAACATAAAGGAGAGGTGCCGGGGAGGCGAAGGCCGGAGCTCAACTACCATCAATCAGTCAACATAACATGCCATTGCCATGTATATATGTCCTCTGTACGTAGCCTGTCAGACTCAATCCAATACTCAATCACTGTTTTCAATCAGGAAGTCTGTACGACAACACAACTCCTTTCCCACTTATTAGTATCCCAGACACTTCCTCCACACTTTCTATTTCTTATTTATACCTGCTGATGCCAATCCATCCCGAGGATCATAAAACACTTACTTCAATCCCCACCTCACTTACAGCCCTCTAATTTATATTCTTCCTTATTGAATAAATAAAAAAACAGCTCTCCTTCATAGACAAAGACAGAGACTTTTTTTAATGCCCACACCTCGCCGAGCTCTTTCTCCCAGAAAAACTCCATTAAATATATGATTAACTCCTTTTTACCTGTAAGCGTTTAGAGTAAACACAGAGTGCAGGGTTGCTGTCTGATTTTACACGTGTAGAGTGTAAGCATGGAGCTGTTTTAGAGAACTATTGTGTGAGGGAAAGGAGGAGAAAGTAGTTGTCACAAGGAAGCGAGTAGTAAGACTCCGTTATGCATTTAAGTGTCCAATTTGACATGTGCAGTGAGGAAGTCGTCAGCATCATGTCAACGGCTCGCCTAGCGCTATCTCATCCTGCCGACGAACCACAATGGACCTCTCTTTGTGAAAGAAAGGCTAAGTGGCAAGTAATAAAGAAACCAAGCTTTGCCGCACATGGAAACCTTAGGAATAATGTAATGTAAGCAAGAGAGCTTTTATCTTATTTTCTCTCAATAATTGAAATCAGCTAATAGAAAGACTTAACTAGTCTGGATTTCATTTCCTCCCTTCAAATAAAGAAATCTGGAGAAAGTAAAGTCAAAGAAAGCAATTCAGGAGAAAGTATTTTATTTACTAATAATCTAGCCGCACGAGACATACTACTTCACTTTCCCCTGTCTCCTCTTCACATCTGAGACATGCCCTCGGAATTCTTTCGGTAGGGACTTTCCTTCTTTTGTCTGCTGTACATAAATGCGTGCCTTCTTTATTCAACCGCTTCACTCAAGTCAGTCTTTCGTCGGATGCTGATATTGCTCTGCTCGATTGTGTCTATCGAAAGCCGCCCAAAGGATTCCACGCTTACTTCTATTCTATTTAATGCTGCCTTACTGTTTATTGTATTAGAAGAAAGAAAGGATCCCACGCTAGAGTTGTATCCAATGCTCTTTATTGTATTAGTTATTTGTACACTGTCACTACTTGGTTCTTAGGTAAGGCTCTGTGTGCACAGAGAAAAGAGAGTATGTAGGGCAAGGGAAGACGAAGTCGGAGAAACAAAGAAGATTAATGGAAAGATCCACCCTTTGGCACCATTTATAATATTGTGTGGTCGTCTCTCAAAGCCTGAGTCTTTATGTGCATTGTACACAGATAAGATTCCTAAGAACCAACTAAGTAAGCCAAGTCAAGCTGGGCCAGCCACCTTGTCTTGTGTAATGTAGCCTCTTCATTCCCTTGCATCATCCCATCCTTCTCCCTTCAAATCTCTCTTATTCAATGCTAAAGCACAAGAGATTTTCTCAACATATATGAAGACATTGTTCGGGGGAAGAAAGGTCATTTCATTAAGACCGAGAAGCTTAGGCTCGCCGAGCTAGGCGCTCAGAGGGAAACGATACACGCCCTCACTCCTTTTTTCTTATCATAAACAATTACCAACAGAAAAAATTCCACAGAATATTAGCGGATACTTTGTTGCTACACTCAACAAAAGCCACTCTCTCACAATGAACAATTTTTACGCCCTGCCACCAAAAACGCGAACAGTCACTGCATCTCATGAAAAGCAAAATGCATTTATGTTAGTACAATGCGTAAAGAATATACTATAGCTACCTACCTATATTGTACTTACTAACTGTTTATAGTATGTATTAACTGTAAATCATTTTAAATTAAAATATTTTCATTAACATGTAAACCAAATGTAAATACAGTTTGTTGCAAACGAACTTTGCACAATACATTTTTATTGTAATTTTAATGTGGTAGTTTTAATAGGGTGTCAAATAGAGTGTCTATGAAAAAATGAACCGTGGCTATAAAACCGTGGAATGTCTCGGGTGTTGGAATTCGGAAAATTGCAGGCAATGGAAATTGATTCTAAAACCATGGTATTTATCAACAAAGGTAGAAATAGACTAGCCCTACCCGTAGCTATGTAAATTCCGATTTGGAAAAAACCTAAAGTTGGCAGATCTTAGGGTACTACAAAAGCTCTTGTTCATAATTCATTTTCGAATTTGTATCTATATACGGATAATATATTTGTTATAATCTTATTGACTAATTTGGGACGCTGCCGACGCTTGCTATGTTTTATAGCCAAATTTCATTAGTTAAAAAGAAATAAAAAGGCGTATGACACTATCTGTTTTCTATGGCCACATTCTATTGTTTTGTAGACATATTAATAGTGTATGCCGCTTTAATATTTCCAATTCAAAATGTATTATGAAAACGTAAATAGAAAAAAGTAAAGGCTTTCTAGCGTAAGATTCTAAAATCCGTCGGCTTTTAAAAGTGACTTTGCCGCAGTCATGGGAGTTCAATTGATATGTCATTCAATTTTGAAGAAAGTAAGTGAAAGGGGAAAGTAAGAGAAAGGACGAGGGGCTGAAAAAGGATCTTGATACTTTTATTCCCTGTCTAAATATTATATTGTGTAGCAACAGCCATAAAATAATCAGATTTGTTGAAATGATGATGCCCTCTGAGTTTAGGAAGACAGGACTGTCATTGGCAGTTATTCACGGCTCTTTGGCCTCCTTTTCTTACTAAATTTGTGAACATGCAGAGATACCTTTGTATTAGTCCAGGCAGAGAGTCGAGACGACTCTGTTGATGTGAAGAGCGTGTAAGTCAAAAAACTATCGTGGAATTGACACTAAGGGTATATGTACATATTCTGAGAATATTCTGAGACTGTGTTCTATATTGGAGGAAGGGAAAGCCCAGTGCGGAAGAAGGTATGGATAGTTTGGCCGTGATTCTGTTGAAATTTTCGACTTGTTTCATTCCCAAGAGACAGATGAAGGGAAGTCAAAGGAACCGTCCAACCAAGTTGTTGGAATGGCCGTTGCCTTTTTTCCTATGAAACTGTCCTTATTGTTGGTGACTCTATGGAGTAGGTACATTCTGCACAAGGTTGATTGCCTGCCATATTGGGCCTACCTATAGGCAGGAACAACGCATTGGCCTAAGTATCATTCTCATCTAATACCATACACTTTTCGACGGAGTTGAGCCAGTGAGCTCCATGTACCGATGAATGTATGTAACTATGACGAAAGGTCGCCTTTGGAATTCTGGACACTTTCCAAACGAAAAGAGAAAGTTAGAGAAACGGAGGAAGGGGCATGGGCCTCCTCCTTTAATGCCTAAACCAGACAGTTTCCTTAAGCAGCTAGACCCAGGATAACAATAGGGAAAAGTGTATATCTGTTATGGTAAGTACAGAAAATCCAGTTGTGTGAATATAAGCCAGTGTGTCCATTACAAAAGCATTTTATATCACTTATTGTGTTCTATCAAAATTTTGCTGATTGGTAGAAATTATAAAATAAAAAATGATTTAAGTTTTTCAAATTTAATTTTACATGAGAGGGATTTGGCAATATATGAAGAAGTTATTTAATTTAGAAAGTTTATTGTAGATGATGATTCGTGTTGATTTGAATCAAATAAAGGATTTGGTTACTACTATTAGTCTGATAATATTATTGGTCTTGGAGACTGTATCAACGACCGGAAATTAAATCTGTCTGTAACAGATACTATCCCAGCATGGAGAACTACAGCCTTGTATCTATTATACCTGTCATGAAATTACTGAGTTGGAAATGTGATTAGAAAGTCAAAGGCAACAAGCTCATATGTACACACAAAGCCGATATACTTACCTGCTTTTAACACGGCTACCCAACCAGAATTGCAGACTCCATTCTGTCCTTTCTCAATTTACTTGGCTATACTTAGTATGTATAAGCACAAGCCATAATGTAGCTCTCAGTTCTCAATGACTGTCCATGAATATACGTTTAGTTAGAAAGAGGTGAGCATACATTGGATACTTGTGGAGAGAAAGCAGAAAGGCAGGTAATTGCTTTCGCCCAAGTTCCCTTACGGTATACAATGAATAACTTAACTTGCAAAGAAACGCACGTGCATAGAAAGTTCAGAATATTTGCTATAGTACAGACAGAGCAGATATTATTCGACTGTTGCAGTTCCTTGCCAATAAACAGTTCAGCTCTCAGTGCAGTATCATCATTAGAAATTCAGTTGGCATTACATTGGGTCCATGTATTCAAAGTCGTTTATCCTAAGGCCAATTTCTGTCTCGTTTGACTTTCACTCAATGCGTAAATTTTATAAGCCCGGCTGGTCACCTTGTGCTCCCCTCTTGTCACATAGATATAATATTAGTAATTATATAGGCCTCTATATAACATCGTTGTACTAATTATATAATATATTCTAGGATAGTTAATAATACTGGGATTTGAATGATCATTTAACTTCATTTAAGTATGTAGTATCCATCAGCAAGCTCTAGCAATGTTGTAAGTGGCCTAGGGCCCAGGCTTAGTCTCACGTTTTTGCCAATTGGAGACGAAACTCGTTAGAGTACTAATCCACTCTGCTTACATTTTCCTAATTGCATTAAATATCCAGTGGACAATGCTTAATGAATATCTTCGGTAAACCAAGGGATATGTAAAGCAATGAATGCACAGCCTTATTAGCGACACTATCGAGGCAATTATCAGTTCCTACACTGTCAAGTCTTAACTGGCACGCAATGACATTGTTGCAACATTTATTATTTGATTAGATTAAATTAGACACACTATTCTTTGCGAACAGCATTTCCAATAATACTTCTTGTACAGTAAAACTTGAAATTCATCAATTTTTCAACTTTATTTCCAGTTGTTTTTAATGGATTGGGTGAACTCTCGCCTATTCGATCGATTTAATTTAACTACTGGAAAATGATTTTTGTTCCTGTGAAGCATTACAACTGTGTTTGAAAAATATTTGAGGTAGCGTTTTGAATATTTTAACCATATCTTTATTGTGAAGCAAGGATAGTGGTCAATGTTTCTGCTATGAGCCATTGCCAAGGTTGTGTGAATGTAACAGGAATGGCAAAAGAGGAAGAAAGAGAAATATGTGAAGAAAGTGCATGAAGTGTAGCAGCGTCATTAAGTACTAACAAAACCAATCAATCAAAACACCTTAATAATACAAAACGAATGGATATGCGGCACGCCATTATTATTGAGTATTTATAGCTATGTTTAGTCATTTTGTTTTGAGTACTTTCTCTACACTGTTCTATGCTTTTCACACTTACTATTCAGTCACTCACTGGGCTGGTTTGTGATTTAAATGTGAAGTGGCTCACTGAATAGAATCCTTAGCAGCCACTGTTAATAGTTTGGTATTCAGAGCAAGAAAAATAAATTTAAAGGGAAATACAGACAAAATGGAAAATTTTCTGGGAAATATCAAGGTTATTATAGACACATAAAAAAGGAACAGAGATTTTTGGTGAAATAATATTTTGGATTATGGCAGCAGAAATATTTTACCCGAATCAAACTAGTCTGTTTTTCCAAATATTTCAGCCTGCTGTCGTTCCTATGTCCTAAATATGGCTGATGCAGATCTGCTAAATATTTCATTGATTAAATAATGCCTGGGTTGTAAATTAAGCGGTCGTTAAAAGACATTTCCAGACATGTACCTCTTCCGTATCTGCATTTATTCAGAAATTATGCCTAGCATCCGTAAGGAGCAACATATTGTATAAGAATAAATGCTGGTTCACAGATAGGGTAGCTCTATTATTATATCTATCATCTGCAATCTGCACTGCCAGCTACAGCTACGGCTATTGACATTTTCTTAAGGATAGTATGCAACTGCAGGAAGAGAAGCTTAAATGACACAAGGATTGGTCGTTTATGTAAATAACGAGGTTATGTGTTTCTATGGAGTAGATGTAGAGCGATTGTGGAGAATCTTCCGAGCCCATAGCAGAACACAGAAAGATAATGTAATAATATTATGCGATACGTTGATGTTGGCATTCAATTCTGCAAATTGCATTAAGTTTGCCGTACACTCTTGTTTACATGATGTCATACTGGAAAAAAGGAAGATTTCACAAAGGTAATGCTTGTAAAAATTTCTAGGAGGAAATCACATTGGAATAAGTTCCTGCAGCTTGTCTGGCCATTTCTTCGGGGTATTGAGTTAAGGCATGAAGAGAGCAGGGCTTACTGGTAATAGGACGTTTATGGACTTAGCGGATTGTGGCCTTCTTGTGTGGTTACAGCTAGAATGGCATCCTGCTTCCCAGTTACAGGCGAAGGCTGTATAATATGTGGAAAGCAAGGCTTTGTTATCTCCATATGTCCTCATGGACCAGTGAACAGGCTGAATTCAGGTAATTCGCTGCTCCACATACAGCAAACTCCATCCTACATCACTAACTGTCTTCATCTAGGACTAGGATGTATGTTTGGAAGTACAGGGGCTACCCATGTAATACACAATAGCTAATACCTACGTGAGTACACATTTGAACAAGAATGTCTCTAACTGCAAATCCTCCGATTTCTAAGCCCACCACGTAAAAATTCAAATGTTTGTTCCAACTATTACTTTGAAACTCAGAAACGAAGTTCGTTTTACGGTTATTTCTACATTATCATTATTAACATCGATTTTTTTCATGACTACAGCACTAGACTACACAAAATCTTATTTTAATATTAACCGCCAGTTCTTATCAGTGCTAATTACACTTTGGTTAGCTTATGCATAAATAATTTACTCTTTCATCTCTATATTGGTAAATCCATTGGGGCTGCTGAAATGGGATTCACTTCCAAAAGAGCTTTTAAAAATATCTTTTAAATATTCTAGATCTATAAATGACCATCGACTAATTTCAACATTTTTTACTACTCTTCCGTTTTCCTTTTTGAGTTTCATCTAGTTTCAACAATTTGCGTTTTAGCTACTTATGCTACATTTTTACTCCTTTTTGCACCGAAAGCAACAAAAAATGCATTAGGTTTTTACGCATACATTATTTCCTTGCTTTAACTGTAAAATTAAAATGTTTTTTTTTAAATTGTTATAAAATGACACCACATCGACATTATAAACTACACGTCAGGACGCTTACAATTCCATTTGTCTCAAACTTCTTTTAGAACTAAGATTAGAACAGAAAACTAATTGTCCTGAATTGTATCTCATTATAAGTTTATATGATTAAGCTTCTCATAAATAATTCACTACCTATTTCTCTGACGTGAATTAGCAGCTGTCTTCGGCAGTAGCCAATTACCGCTCTGTATTTGGGGCTCGTAATTTGAATTTATTGGCTCTTTTCACTCACCCCCGAGGAGTTGGGGTACCGACGATTTTAGTGACCGTTTTTTAATGAGTGGACTATAATTCCTACATCGAATGATAATCATATATTGCCATAATAATGTGGTGTGTTGTTTGAGGTTCGTCTACTACAGAGTGCGGTCTCTGGGTGTAGGCCTGTAGATCCGGGCCTAGTGCCAACTCCCCTTAACATTGCATTGTTGTTAGTTACAGAAAAGGCCAGATCCTCTCTCACAGAGCCAATTCGCAAAAATAGAGCCACTGCTGCTAGTAGATGCCTACTAAACGACCAATAGCCGCCCGCGTTTCTAGTCCCATTATCACCAGCCTATTGGAACCCTGGCCATGAAGCACAGGCATTTAAGGTTTCAGTCACTGGACCACCAGCTGGCTTCTGTCATACCGTCCAGTGCATATATTATGTTTATGTTACATTTAATTTTTATAAATGCAAGTCTCTATTTTTAATGACAGTGACGCTTGTGAAATATCCGCGATGACCTTCTGATATATCTACTTTTGGAATTAGTTGGCAAAGTTTATTTGGCTAGATAGACATAATAGAGTAGATAGAAAGAAGAATCTGGTCATAGACAGGGTTGTATATTGTCCACCAAAATGGAATTTCATCCATCCAATGGATAAATTGGATGAAATTGGACAAAATAAGAGTGGATAGCATAGTAGTACAGGTGCCCATACACCATTCCCTTTA